>WBOK01000339.1:0-69854 GCA_009289805.1 Alternaria gansuensis | reverse complement strand
GAGTTATGACGCGATTTGTGTAGGTGGTAGTTTGGTGGGGTGGCTCAAAACATGAACTGGCTCAAAACGCGCACGGACACGGTATGAAACACGTTATATACAATATTTATTTTTTAAGGTGTCAAAGGTGGTGGTTGTTGTTGTCGTCAAAACGGGATTCCAAAAAAGTGAAAAGCAGCTACCCTCTACTAATCAATCGCAAAAGTCGGAAAAAAAAAGATTGTGTGTAGTCAACGAGATTCGAACGATTGGTGGATGAGTTCTGGGAGGAAAGCTCAGAATATACAACGTTATATTAATTGCTACACAACTTACTTATATAGCTGTAATTTATACACTAGGTTAAGTAGGCAATCATCTCGCGACTTAATAAATAGCAGTAATAGATCAACTCGCGCCTTTATGCTGCTCGCCTCTAGACCCTTACTATCTAAGCTAGGATAACTAATAATGCGCTTAAGCTTTCTAAAGCTTAAAAGGCTAAGTAAGATCTACTAATAGAGTCTAGCAAGTATAATAATTCTAATGCTTATTAGTAAGCTTATTTCTAGTTCTAGTTTTTCTGCTTATATAGCTTTTAATCTCCTTCTTATTCTAAGCAATTAAGAAGAGACTTAGCCTAGTATATAAATATTGCTACTTAACTCTTTGCTTATTAATCATTATTTTCTTTAATTAAGTGCTTAACTTGCTAAAAGTTAAGCAACTGCTTAAACTTCTAAAACTATTGTTAAGTAAGTAACTTAGTTAGTTTATTAGCTAGCATAATTGCTGTTTCTAAGTACTTAATCTAAATTGATTTTTAGCATATTCCTACTAATAGGTATATATTCTATATATCGCTATGTTTTACTTAAGTGCTAATCTGCTTATTTTTTTTACCTACAAGACTAATGATTTGTTTATTATTATACTAGACTATCTAGACGTCTCTTAAATGAAGAGACAGCTTACAAAAAAAACATTTAAGGGCTATAGCTTCCTTAGTAGTATACTTAAGGGCGAGTAGCTTAGCTTTAGTCGTTAACGTAGTTACTATAGTCTACTAAGCTGCCTTCTAAAATATTAGACTTCTATACAGAGGGGTGACAAAAATAAAAAGACGTTAAAAAAGTTATAGTTTTGAAATCTTTATATTTCAACAACCAGAGGACCTATACTAAAAAGAGTTAGTAATTTAGAAAGCCAAGATCTTCGTCTTTAAGTAAAGCGACTTAGTAAGCTGCTTAGTTAGCACGATTGCGCATCTTATCTTACTTAAAAAGAGATAAAAAAAAGTAAAAATAAATTCTAGCATAACTTTTTTATAAATGTGTAAAAATTGCTACAAAAAAACTAATATTAGCAAGCTTACGTAAGTATAGCGTAAGCTAATTTTAGAGGCTTATATCTTATTTACTTAAAGTTTGTTTAAAGGATTAAAAGAATATATGCTGCTTATGTAAGCGCTAATTACGTAGAAGCTTAGTAATCTTTTTGTATATTAACTTTTCTTCTTTATCCTAACTTGCTTTTTTTTGTAGTACCTTTTCTATGTCTCGCAATCTTTCTTAATTTAAATAAGAAGTTTATACTTTATATTTATAAAATAAGCCTGTTTCTTTAATTAGTAATATACTAGAAAAGCTTTCTAGAAGTATTAATAATACATCTTATTAAATTAAACAAAAAAAAAGCTTTTTTATTTACTTTTAGACTTAAAAAAGGTTGTTCTAAAAAGATCTTAAATAAAGCAAAAAGAGTACTTAATAAAGACTTTACTAAAAGCCCTAAAAAGACGAATTAAAGTTTATTAAAAGAATATAGTCTAGACCTTTTTATTAGAAGCTTATAACGCTTTTTTAAAAAACAAAACTATTCTATAAATATTTCTTAAAAAAAGATGCCTTTAGATACTAAAAAGGCATATAATTATTATGCTTACGCTAAGTAAACACTTAAAAACTTTAGAAATATAAACTTTAATAAAGTTATATTTTTAGATAAGTCTACTATTAATTAAAGGCACAGTGCTAGCACAGAAAACTATTGATTATTTTAAAAAAATAAGGTTAGAAGAAAAATAGTTTCTACTACTAATATAAGTAAGTTTAAAAAAAGGCTAATTAGCTAAATTTTTTTTTTATAAATCTACTATTTTTTTGTTATTTTAATTTATTTTTAGCAAGTTTACTAATCGCGTTATAAGTAAATATATTTTTATCTTAGTTTAGTGAGCAATTTAGATAAGTAGTAAATTAAACTAGTAGTAATTTAAAGCTTTTTAATTACAACTTTTTTTAGAAATTTAAACTATATTAAAAAGATTCTAACTCTTATAGTAAAACTTGCAACAAAAAAAGGTTAGTTATATATACTATTTTTTCCTACTTATAAGCTTATTACTTTATATTTAAATTATAAAGTTGCGATATCTTTCTATATAATTTAAGGACTTACTAACCTCTATAGAGGCTAGAAGTTTTAGTAGAATAACGCTAAAATTTATAAAACACTAAAAGTTTTATTTTAGTTTTCTAAGAATAAGATATTACTTTTTAAGTAATCTACTTATAGTCCTAATCTAAATCTTATAGAAAACGTATAAGCTTTGCTAAATGACGCTTTAGCTAAAACCCAATTACTTTTTCAAGTATAAAAAATAATAAAAAAAGTATAGCAGCCTTTAAGGCTGCTATAAAGGGGGAATAAGATTAATTAACTTAAAAGGTAATTGATAATTGTATTGTATTATTACTAAGGCGTTGTTTGCATGTAAAAGAAGCTAAGGGCTAGTACACTAAGTATTAGTAAGCTGTTTAAGGTATTTATTCTCAAAATACCCTTTTAATAAGCTCTATACTATTATTTACTAGTTTATTTTATAAATACGTTTAAACTAATACACAAAAGAGTTAAGCTAGTATTATTTAATATATATACTTTATAGCAATTTTCACACCTTTAAAAAAAAGTTATTTTCTTAACTTTTTTTATTATTATCTTTACTGCAAAATTTGAGCACATTTGTGCTAGCTAAGCAGCTTACTAAGTCGCTTTACTCAAAGAGGATGATCCTGGCTTTCCAAATAAAAACTCTTTTTAGTATAGATTTTCCAGTTGTTGAGATATTAAGGTTTCAAAACTATAACTTCTTAAAACGTCTTTTTATTTTTGTCACCCCTCTGTATATGATTGCTATTTATTTTTAGAACAATTAACAAGTTTAGAAATTATTTATAAATAAAACATCGTCTACAATTGTCAGGTCTAGGCTATTATAATCTTAATACTAGATCGTATCCTATCTTATCTGATTAAGGTACATAATTACTTGTTTAATAGCTTTTATATACTAATTACTAAAGTTTATAAGGAAGTGTAAGAGCTTTAAAATTAAGTAAGCAACGTTTAGTTGTAGTATAATAGCTATATATAGCACTAACCTAACTCTCTTCTAGTAGACTTTAATCTCTTACTTAGTTGCTTTGCTAGTATACTTAATCAGCTCCTTTAATAGTAGTAGAGTCTTAGAAAAGCAGCTATTGTATAGCTTAAACTTCTTTACAATTTTATTAATATACATATTATATATAAGCGTAACTATTAATTTTTATAATTTCTAATTATTTAGATACAAAAAACTATCAAACTAATTCTTATTTTTGTATCTTGTACTTGTCTATAATCTTCGAGTAAAGATTTATTGCCTTTAACTTATAATATTTTGTAAAGAGCAGTAAAATAATTTTTATATAAAATAATATTAGAATCTTCTTTTCTGAAGTAAGAAATAATTAGGGCAGCTCTAGTAAGGCAATTAGTCTAATTTCTCTTAGTATTCCTAAAAACTCCTTATACTATAATAGTAGCAGGTCCTGCAACTTATATAAAGCGCAGTTAAGCTATACACACTTTCTAGGCTTTTTAAAGCTATCTAGCATTTTGCAAATTACTAATTTGTCTACTATTATTAATATATTAAGGAATACTTTTATAGCTTTATTTTGTTTAGTCTCTACACTATTCTTAGCGTTAATAGCTATTACTACTTAAGAAAACTTGGCTACTAATATAGCAGTATATATTAAGTTAATTAAGTTTTTCTCTTAAATACTATTTCTTACAATAATATACGCTTTATATTCAAAAATGAAGCTGTTCTAATTAAACTTATAAGTCTAAACCTACTCCATAAGTATTAAGTAATTATTTACTTTCCTTTTTAACATTTTAGTCTAACTATCATTTTTACTTAACTAAATGATTTTTTTTTCACAAGCATCCTGTAATAAAAACTTTATAGAATAATAAAGTAATTACTTTTATAATCTGAACAATGTAAGTAGATTATTGTAATGTAGCTAAGCATTTCCTAGATTTCGTTTAAACCTAGTAAACAAAGCTGCTATAATTATATAATTACAAGTCTTATAGCTTGCTTAGTCTACTTAGGTTGCTTATAAATCTAGCAGGTAAGTAATATAAAAATTAATTTATATTGAATCTTTAAAATTTATATTTAATGCCTTAATACTACTGATACTTCTATCTCTTTGTTAATTATTAAGATCTTAAGTTACATTCTTACATTTACGCCTGCTATCTAGCTTACGTAGTAAAAGATAACAATTTTTTTTTTTAAGGTATCAAAGGTGGTGGTTATTGTTGTAGTCAAAATAGGGTTCTAAAAAAGTGAAAAGCAGCTACCCTGTACTAATTAATTGCAAAAGTTAAAAAAAAATTGTGTGTAGTTAACGAGATTCAAACAGTTAGTAGATAATGTGCCGGTGCATAGGGTGATACCCAACTGCACACTAGGTCAGTGCTCAACCACCTGATCCTAAGGTATATAACCTGTTCCGTATCTCACGAAACGGAGGAGGGGACTATTATTCGTGTACTCTACAGCTGAGCTCCTGTGCTGTACTATAGAATAGGCTTCTTCTTTTACTAATAGTCTTTATACTTAACTTACAATAAGATTATTATTTTACTAACCTTGTTCTTATATAATCTAACTACTAGTAATCTCCTGCCCTTGTAGTAGTATGTTTTTATACACTCTAACATCTTTATAAATAGCAAAGCCTATAAAAACATACTTTTGTACTTAGTATACAACGGAACTGGTGCATAATTATTATAAAAACAACTTTACAACTTTACTAATTACTCAAATTCTTAGAATTACTACTAAATATACTTTTAGAGGGTTAGCACTATCCTTTACTATAGACTATATTAAGGACTTTGTTATCTAAGTTAGCACAAACAACAACTAAAAGAAAAACAAAAATCTACTAATAAAATAAACATGCGTTAAAAAACGCTAGCTTAAAGTCTACTTAGCAAAATAAAGGTAGTAAACTATCTGGTGATGTAAAAGCAGTTTTATATATATTTAAATACTAATCTAAGGTCTACTTAGTGAGATAAAAGTAGCAACTTGTTTAGTAAATTAAAGATAAGCTTATATACGTTAATAATAAAAGTAAAAGTTTTGTTTGGTAAAACTTAAAATAAAACTAGAAGCTTACAACTAAATATGCCTAAAATGCTGATTCAAAGTATCTACTTAGCAAAATAAAGTTGTTACTAATAATTAAGATAGTATAAGTATAAACTAGAGCTTACTTAGCAAAAATTAGAGTACTAAAGAGGCAAAAATCTATATACTTACTTCTAATTAAGCACTTACTATAAAGATTTTAAAAACAATTTTTTTTTCTAAAAGCTAAACTTTATCTACTATATGAACAACTAACTACTAATAACTATTTTTTTCAAAAACTTTAAAAAGTTCTACTGTACTATAGATATTAAAAAAGGATCAGAAGTTAAGTTAAGAACAAGAAGGCGAAACGCTTTCTTCTACTAGGCCTATAACAGCTAGTCCTAAGTTACTATTAATACTATAAAGCTTAGTTATTAATACTATAACTATACTTATGCATAACTTAGTATTGTCTTTAGTTTAACTAAGATACAGTACCTTAGTCTTTACTAAGAAAGATGTTATAGAATTCCTAGAAAACTTTAACTTATAAGCTAATAATAAAGGTATTTATAATGCTATAAAAGTCTCTATTTTACTAAACTATTTTTTTATAAGGATTAATTACTTTTTTATGTCTTAAAATATTTACTAGGATATACAGAAAGGGATTAGTTTAACTTCTAAGCCAATATAAAAGAGTCGTAGAAGAATTAAGATACTACTATTAAAATAAGTAAATACTTTTACTTCTAAGCTTACATTTATACATATATTCAAAACTAGCTAGAGGCAGTAAAGTACTTTACTTATTTTACTTTTATTGCCAATGCTTATGTTAAGAACAAGCAAATTCTTTAAAAAGAGAAAAGTATTCTTTTCTTCTAAAGTTTACTATGAATAAACAAAGAGGTAGTTATATACTATATATTTACTACCAATAATAGTAGTAATTAGAATATATATAAACTAAATTTAATCTATTCTTTTCTTAAATCTTACTACAAGAAAAATAACAAGTCTAGACAAGATTTATAAGCTAGAATAAAAAGGCGCGGATATAGAGATGTGCTAGATTATACTATCTAACTAGCATGTGACTTTTAAACCTAAGAAAGTAAAAAAAGTAGCAGTTAAAATTAATAAACTACATTAAAAAATGAGTATATTAGCAAATATTAACCTAGAGATAAAAGACTTTATTAAGTTCTTAAGGAACCTAAAATTCAGACTATAAACTATTAATATGCTTATAGCTTATTCTATAATAAAAAAACCTTTAGAGAAACTTTTTAATTATACATACTTTATTATACAAGTAATAAATGCTAAACTCCTAACTAAGAAGATTAATAGTTTCTTTGTTACTAATGCAAAAAGAAGACTTCTAAATAAGACAAGTATAGTATACCAAAACAACACAAAGATAAACGCTTTTTATTGTATATATAACATTATAGAATATATGCTTAAGGATTATAAGCTATACTACGCTCTAAAGTAGATAGAGTAAGTTAGTGTTAACTAGGATACTGCAGCTAAGAAAGAAACTTACTACTTTAGGCTCTTATATAAACGTCTAAGGGAAATCCTAAGACAGCTACTATCTACTAAAGTCTTATTATAGTTAAAGGCAAAGACCTAAAAATTCTATAATATTACTAACAATGTACTTAATTAACTAGCTTCTAGTGTAATATCTAAGAGGTTTACAAGCAAAGACTCTTAACTAAGCTTAAAGTATAAGAGTAAAGCCTTTAGCTTAGCAAATATAGCAACTAGCTTAAGAAACCAAAGTTACTACAATAATATTCTCTAGCAGTTTTAACAGTTCTAGAAATAGCTATATAATTTTGCTGTAGACAAATATATTAATAGGCTTAATAATTTTAATGCTGCTAATATAATATTAGGAGGCGGGCAAAACGCATTACATAATACTTTTAAGTTAAATGCTGCTACACGCTTAAAAAGAAAGAGCCTTTCTCTCTACTAAGTGTAAAGATCGTCCGTAGATAATCTGTGTTGGTTCTCTTAGAATAAGTAAGTGCGATAGACGAGGGTTTGTACTAGCACAATTAGTAGATTAATGTAATAGTACAGGGTTGTGTTAGCACGTTTAGTAGAACGATGTAATAACACAAAAGATTTAAGAATTAGGTAATCCTTAGATTACACTTAAAGTTAAACACACTAAGCTATAAGGGCTTAATGTCTGTAGCTATATACTAACAAGTGTATACCCTACTTAGTATGCTTAGTTGTGCTAAGAGTACTAAGCACTAAGCAGTTCTATAGTACAATTAGTGTTGCTTAGTTATACTAAAAGTACTAAGCACTAAGCAATTACGTAACTGCTAACTATTATTAAGTTATTATTTTAAGAACACTAACGTCTTGTAAAAACTTCTTTACAAGACTTAGTTCTAGATTATAACACTATCTCTTCTCTTTCTACTAAGTTGTCCTCAAGTTACATAATAGTAGCGAAGTCTTAGCTTATAACAAGATTATCCTTTATTATAAGTAGCATTAGCTACCTTGTTCTTATCTTACTATGCCTAAGTAGAAATCTTCCTCTAGTACTAATTATTGTTACTATCTCTACAACTTTACTAATTTCTTTAAAAAAGCTATAGTTTAAAAATACTTTTCTCATATATATAAAAAGCGTGTATGTAAAGTATATATTTATTTAAAAAATATAGCAAGTGCCTACGTTAGAGCTAACAGTATAATATTTAACAACAAAGTTAGAGTTTAAGCATTTAGCTATAGAAAAGAAAAAGCTACGCGCACGCATACAAAAAAGTTATAATACACAAGATACTATAATAAAAATATATAAACAGGCGTTAGAAAAGTTACGCGTGTAGCGCGCTTGCAAGAAGCAGCTTTGTTTATAATTAAATTTATTAAGCTGTTACGTAGAGAATGCAATAGTAGTTAAGTCTTATAAAATTAAAAAGTTAAAGTACAAGAAGGTTAAAAAAACTATAGAGTTTTTTAGTGTCTCTAAAAGTTTAGCCTTAAATCTTTTACCTAGCACCTCAAGTGCCTTTAATAGCTTAATACTTAACTAATAAAAAACTTTTAATCTTAGTAGAATTTTGCAAAGTATAGACAGCAATTTATAAAATTTATATTTAGTTCTTATATATTATTACTATCTCAGTAATTTAACTTTTTCACTCAATATTTCTTACTATAACTATTGTTTTAGTGTGCAAGATTTTTCTTAACTTTAAATTTATTTTCTTCTTGTATCTTATAGTAAAAGCTTTTTTAAAGTAGGACTTTTTAGTCTACTAGTTTTAATAATTTAATATAGAATTTTAGATAGATTTTTATATTAGATAAAAGATAAAGTGTATACATAACTAGTCTTTTCTAGTCTAAAATTAAAAATCGTCTTACTTTAACGTTGTTAAGTCCTTTAATTATTTTCAAGGTGTTAAAGGTGGTGGTTGTTGTTGTAGTCAAAATAGGGGTTTTTAAAAAAGTAAAAAGCAGCTACCCTCTACTAATTAGTCGCAAAAGTTAAAAAAAAAATTGTGTGTAGTTAATAAGATTCAAACAGTAGGTGGATAAGGTCTACGCGCTAAGCGCTTAGAGCAGAAAAGCTTAGACTACTAAGCAAAAATCAAAGTACTAAAAAACAACACTAATTAAAACGTGTTTAACAGCAATTGCTAGCCTATAGCTAGCAACAAGATTGCAATAGAGATAGAGAAGAAAAGTAAAAACCCATACGTTACTATAGCAGAAGCCTGTAATACTTCTTTATAAAAGCTTTCTACCTGCTACTTCTTACCTTTAAGATTTCTTACACTACACAGTACTACATACAAACAACTTACATATAAACAATATAATGCTTAGACTATTTTTCTCTCCTTTTAACACAAAGACTAATAGCTTACATTAAGTAAAGTTAGACTTTACTAAGTCACTATACTAGAAGCTATAGTGGTAGATCACGAAGCCGGCGTTTATTGTCGTTGAGCGGCCACCTCCGTTAGTCAAAAAGGAGCTAGTGGCGATAGTCCCTGTGGCAGTCGAGTTGGTGCAGAGGTCAGAATGTGTCAAGTCCTTTATTAAGTTGTTTAGTGCGGAGATTCTTTATAAGTAAATATACTTTATCCTCTTTCTTTAGCCAAGGTGCTATTTTTTTTTTTAGTTAATAATTAAAATACTTTAGCATTTAGCCTTCTTAAGTGTTGTTTTAAGTAACTAATGTACAGTCTTTAGCTTATTAGCTATAGTAATAGCTACTTCTATTTTCTAGCTAAAAAATATTTACATAAATAGATTAATCATTTTTTATAGTTTACATAAAATAGTTTTTATTTTATAAATTTTAAAATCTTATTATTATATACTATTTGTGCTATAAGTAGTAATAGTACCTAATTATCTTGCTGTTAATCAATATATATCCTAAAATAGGCTTTTATTATATAATTTATTTATTTAGTCTATCTGCTTGTTTTTAGATAGTATGCTGTAAATAGCTTTTATTTTATTTTAATTACAGCTAATAATATTATTTAGAAGTTAGAGGTAAAGAGCTTATTTTTATTACGAATTACTAACTTTAGTATGCTGTAATGTCTAATAATTTAGATATTAATAATGTGTGCTAGCTATACTGCTATAAAATCTTTTTTAAAGGCAATCTACTCTGCTTATTTTAGAAATTTATTAACTACTACAAAAATTGCGTTATAAAATAATTTAGTAATAAGGTCTCTTAAGACTAGTAGTCCTATAATAGAGTCTATAAAGACATTTAACTATAGTATATTAAGTAGCTTTATTACTAATATTTCTCTATAAGGTGCGTAAGTACTGTGCTTATTCTTCTAACAGTCTGCGCACTTAGCAATAAAAAAAGTAACTTTATTCTTTATTTCTAGAAACTTGTAATTTCTCTTAGTAAGTTTTACAGTTTAAGTAATGCTAGAATAACTATATACAAGGTTATTATAGTGTTATTCAATAATTGCTTTTTATAATTCTTCTAGTATATTGTGTATTATATCTAAAATTGCGTTTAGTATTTTTGCTAGTTCTAATAATTCATCTTTATTAATTTTAAGTATTATAATATTAATAATTTTCTTAGTTTCTGCAATATCATGTTGTTAGCTAACAGTATTAAGTCTGCTATTGTCTTTGTCTAGTATATATCTATTTTCAAACTTATATTATTTAACTAATTCTAACTATTTTACTCATTGTTAGTTAAGTACTTTAGTAGTTGTAAAGTTAACTAAGCTCTTATAATTTATAAATATTGTAAGTTCTAAGTAGCTTTCTACGTATACTCTTTAATGCTATAAATGTACAATTATAGCTAATAGCTTTATAATTATAAACGTTATATTTTCCTTTTAGTCTAAAGAATTTCTATAAATAGTACGCAATAGGGTGCTATTTACCTTTATATAGCTAACTAGCGCAGTCTTTTAGTATAAAGTCTAATACGTTAGTTTTAAAGCATTATAGTTATCCTACTTAGAATATATAAAAGTATAGTAGTTCTATACTTACTTTCTTAAGCGTCTAGAAGGCGTCTTCTACTTTTTTACTTTACTTAAAAAGTATTTCCTTCCTTATAAGTTTTATTAACAAAATAGTAATCTTAAAGTAGTTCTTAATAAACTATTAGTTAAAGTTTAAAATTTTTTAAAATAATTATATCTCCTTTACTATTATTAGTTATAGCTATTTTTCAATTACTTACATTTTTTCTTTACTTACTTATACTTTTTATACTCCTACTATATATCTAAGGAAAGTAACTTTATTTTTATAAAATTTGCATTTTTCTAGTTTATAAAAAAAGTTAAACTAGTTTAAGCACCTTAGTACTATATAAATACGTTTTACATAATCTCTTAAGTTCTTTAATTAGATAAAGATATTATCTAAGTCTGCTATATTAAAAATGTCTAAATATACTCTTAACACGTTATAAATAAGTTCCTAAAGTATTACTAAAGCATTTATAAGCTTCAAATAGTATAATAGTATATTTTTAGTGTCTATATTATATTTAAAACGCTATTTTGTGTCTTTTACATTCTTAATTTTAATAAAGTAGTTTTCATCTTAAATGTGTAATGCTATAAAGACCTTAGTAAAAAATAATTAATTCTAAAGCTTTATAATATTAAATAATAAGTATTAATTCTTTACTATAATATTGTTAAATTTCTAGTAGTCAACGTACATTCTTAGTAGCTTATTTTTTTTTAGTATAAAAGTATAACAAATCTTGCTAGCAATATAGAAAGTCTAATATATTCTTTTTTTAAATTTTTACTTAGCTTAGTCCTTAGTTCTTTAAGTTTTATCTTTAATTATTAATAAATTAGCCTAAGAAGTAAATTCTTTTCTTTTTCTAGAATAATCTTATAGTCTTAAAGTTAGTGTCTTAGTAAAGCTTCACTATCTACTACTTCTATAAAAAGTTTTTAAGATTCTCTATACTTTTTTAAAATATCTAAAGTTACATATTACTTTAAAACTTTTACTTTATAACTTAACAGTGCTTTGCTAGTATCTATTAAGTTAAACCCTTATATTATAAGGCAGTTTTTAGTTAAAGTTTACTATTTTTTAGCAGTATTATAAATTTTTCTCTTATTTACTATTATAGTTATTAAATACGTAAGCTAGCTTATTGTTACGTTGAGTCTACAGCACTTAAATAAAACCTTTTCTTACTTTTAGTTAATCTGCAAATTATATTCTAATAACTAAAAGATTCTTAATATAATATCGTAAGTAGCTAATCTAAAAACGTCTAAGTCTAACTTTTTTTATATTTTTAGATGCTAAGCGTTACTCTGTTAACTATATATAAAATAGTTATTTTACTTAGCATAGGCTAACTATTAGCTATATATAGTAGGTAAAGTTCTTTTCTCTTTAGTATTTGTAGGCCTGCTACTTACACTACTTAAGGAAAAATAAAGTTAGCTTAAGAGCTAAAATCTACTAATACTATTATTTAATATCTATTAAGCTTTACTAGTAGCTTAAAGAGGCTTAAGAGATTTACTACGTTAATCTCTTTAGTTGTTCTAGGTGTCTTAGGCGTCTATCTAAAAAAGACTATATACTAAATTTATTAAACTTTTTAGTAACTATATATAGTTTACATTTAATATTAAAGTATATATACTATAAGAGCTAGTTATACTTTTATACATTAGTTCTATTCTTGTAATCTTTCTACTGCGTTATATACATTTATAGAGTTTCTTCTAAATTATTATATTTATAAAAGTATAGGCTATATTAATTATTTAATATATATACTACGCATTTATTATTCAGGCAGTCGTACTATAGGTACTTATATTAAAGTATTTCTTTTAATTTTCTTAAAGACTATCCTAATTTATACTTATCCAAGTAGTGTATAGTGCAGCTATTATGTATATATAAAGTTTATAAGTACTTTACGTGTTCTATGTTACGTAGATTTATCTAATAGTACATACTATTATAGCCAACTTTTTATGCTTTATGCTTTTAACGTGTTGCCTAGAGTTTTTAGTAAATTTTTTTCTTCTCTTAATCTAAGAGCTAATACGTAAGTTTATCTTATAATGCTTTAGTATTGTTACCTATTTCTATACAAAATTATCTTTTTTATCTAAGTCAGCTATTAAAGTAATTTCTTTCTTTTATAGTTCTTTATCTAAGTTTATAAAATATATATATATTCTTTAAGCGTTCTACTATGAAGTTTACTAAAGTTTTTTTTAAGTTATTCAAGTTATCATAGCAGAGTATTATTCTTTTTCTATAAACTGTAGTTTGTTAGAGGTGTTTACTTCTTATTAATTAGTATAGAAAGTTAATAGCTTTTTTAAAACTTAGCTATTTTGCTATACGTAGTTTAGTCTTCTAAAGCTACTTCTTTTTTAAGTATTATTTTAAAGACGTTTTCGTCTAAAGTTTCTTTTAGTGTAATTACAGTTAAGTTCTCTAGCCCTTTAATTGTTGCATTGTCTTGTCCTTAGACTATAATAGTAAGTAAGGTAATAAGATTTTATTCTTTCTCGAGATTCTTCTTAAGTACTGTATAGTAAAGGATATTTAGTTATTAAGTTACTTTACTTTAGCTTCAGTAGTTCTATTTTATATAACCTTCTTTACTATATGCGTAGTAAGTAATCTTTTTCTTACTACTTTTATCGTCCTAAAACGTATTCTTCCTAAGTCTCTTATTAAGGTTATTAGGGTATATAAGCTTATAGCTATTAGTTACATAATATTTTAGAATCTTAGGAGTGTTGTTTTATTATTAACTTTAGTTAAGGTATAGACGTTAGAATGCTTAACAGAATTAAGCGCTTATATTTTTAAGTATACAATTTTTCTATATAAATAGTTGTTCTTCTAACTTTAGCTTATAAAGATTATTATCTACTTAAATAGCTTTAGCCATAAGTTTATTAAGTGTGTTAAAAGTAGCTCTGCTTTGCATAAGTTCTACTTGTATAGCTAATTTGATACTTTATTAGTACATCTGTATTAAAGCGTTATTGTCTTATTTAATAACTGTTTACTACTACTAAAACTCTATTATAAAGTTAGCTGCAGAGCGCGTTTGTTACAGCTTTAAAACTGCTTATACTACTACTACAGATTCCTTAAAGAGTAAGAATACTTTTTTTATTTTTATTTTAAAGTTGTGTTAATTTTTTAATAGGTGCTTTATTAATATTGTTATTAATAGTAATATCTATATATGAACAAAGAGTAAAAGTAGCCTATTTTTTAGCAGCTTTTTATAGAAATATAGAAGCCTATACAACTATATTGTTGTTGTTAATTTTAGTCCCTTTAATATAGAAGTATTTATTAACTTAAAGTAGCTATTTTCAAGCTTATTATAATTACTATAGTAGGTGTTAGGCTAATTAGCTTACGTAGTTGTTTCTATGGTTAGGATATTAGCAGAGGTGTTTATTATAGTAATACTTATTTTAAAGGTGTTTAAAGTATAAATATTGTTTGTAGATAATTTATATTAGTTCTTTTAGAATAAGTAATTGTAATAGACGAGGGTTTATAATAGCACAATTAGTAGATTAATGTAATAGTATAGGGTTGTGTTAGTACGTTTAGTAGAATAATATAATAACACAGAAGGGTTAAGAATTAAGTAATTCTTAAATTGCACCTAGAGTTAAACATACTAAGCTCTAAGGGCTTAATATCTGTAGCTATGTACTAATAAGTGTATACCCTACTTAGTATGCTTAGTTGTGCTAAGAGCACTAAGCACTGAGCAATCACGTGACTGCTAACTGTCGTTAGGTTATTGTTTTAAGAACACCGACGTCTCGTGAAGACTTCTCCACGAGTCCTGGTTCTGGATTGTAACACTAAGATATTAATTGTATCTAGAATAAAGGAATAAAGAAATAAGAAAGGCTAAGCAAGGATATGAGCACCTAAAGAAGTAAAGAAATAATTTAAAGTAATACTATAATTCTTAACTTGCAGCTTATATATATGCAGTTTCTATAAAAAAAATATAAAGTAAAATTCTTTTTACAAGTCAGCCTTATAATACACTATTTTTAATTATTAGGCTATCGTAGTTATTTTAGCAAAATAGCAATATGTTAGCTAATTTAAAGCACCTACTATAAGGGCAAAAAAAGAAGGCAATAAAGTTTATATATACGCTTTTTAATCTCAAGTTAAAAGAAATAATACAAGGTTCGCTAAACTATATTACAACTACTCTACTTATACAAAATATAAGAGGCTACTATATCTAACCTTATAAAGCAAGACTACATTTAAAAATAACTGCACAACTTTTTAAATCATAATATTAGTGTTATGAATAGCTTAGAAACGCTTAACATTATAACTAGTAAAGAAATTAAAAAATTCAAGTGTTATTTAGAGTACTTTGAATTTGTTTTATCTACTAATTAGCTTAACTAGCGCATAGGCTAAAAATACTTTACTAATAAAATCTTACTAATTGCACTAAGTATTGCAAGCCTGTATTATAATATAATAAATGTATATTAATTAAATGCTTCAATTTAATACAAAGTGCGTAAAAAAGAAATTCTTAAGTCAATAAGCTAGATAATATACCCACTAAGGAAGTCTAGAGACACTAGCAAAGAAATAGACAAGTCTTTGCTTAAATAGACCTACTAGAATGCTAAGTTATTGTTAACAGCAACTCCTTAAAGTGCTTAATTAACACCAGTGCATAAAGAAATATTTTAAGACTTAGTGCTATATAGGTATTAAATATACTATATAAAATAATCGAACACAGACTAAGACAGATATCTTCTAGGATTACTTTAGATAATAAAACTTATGATCTATTTGTTAGGACAGCATTTAATATACCTATACAAATAGGCACAGTTACTATTAAAAATATATTCAAAATTATTACTAATGGTACTAGATTTACAATTCGGGGAGGACCTTTGTAAGGAGTGGCTTCAGGCAATAGTACTTGCTTTACATTATAGAAGATGGTGAGAGATAGCTCTAAAAAAGATTAACGTGTGTATATTTCGAGCCATAATACCTACAGGTCTCCTCCCAGGTAAGGAGCAGCTTATAAGCACAATTGCCTGAAGGGAAGCTAATAATAAGCAAACTTGGCGGAACTAGCTATTACACAACTATTTGTGACAGAGCCTCCCTCTCTAGGCTAACGTCCTAGCAGCTCTTTAATTTAAAACTTTAATTTATATATATAGGCGGCATAAAAGCGTGTTCTTTATGCAACTTAAGTGCGCTTAAAACGCATGTTCCTTATAAATTGAACGTATAGTAAGCTTCAAAGTTTAAGTTTTTATAGTGTTATTATAGTAATTTTTTAATTTTATTATTTATTTCTTAAAATTTCTTAAAAGTAAAAGTAAGAGTATATGTTTATTATTAGTAGTTTATAAAAAGTAATGTTTACTATAGTAATAACATTTTTTTAGTACATTTTTTGCAATTTTTGTTTTACTTGACTTACTTAACACGTAACTTTAGCGCACATACTAAGCTATATAATAATAAGCTTTAATCTTTATCATAGTTTAATATTTACATTTTAAGTATATTAAGAAGTCCTACTTATAAAATGCTTAGCTGTACAAGTTTAGTATACTAAAAAAACTATTCATTTTGTTACTTTACATACAACCTATCTGCGCTGCGTATAAAATATTACTAAGTAAAAAAAGATTTATAAAAAAACTAAGTATTATTATTATAACTATTGTGCTAAGAGTAACTATAGTAGTTATACTCAAGGAAGTTTCTTATTTTATCAACTACGCCTTAGCTAGTTTAAATAAGGTTTAAAGGCGCTTAATAGGTCTTTAAGTTATTTATATTAACTTTACACTTATTTTAATACTACAATTACTAATGCTACTATTTTAAAAACTAAATCTACTATTATTGCTACTAGCGTTAATCTTACGCGCTGCTAGCGCTAATTTAACTTTAAGCTATTTAACTACTACTATGTTGTTGCGTACACTAGTACTTTTTTAAAAGTTCTTACTTAGGTGCTAGTATTTTTACTTTATTTTTTAAGCTTAATTTTAGTAGAGTAGCGCTATATAGTAGCTGCTCTTAAGTTAATTACTTGTTATATAGCTAGAATTGCTAGTCCTGCTAGTAATAATAATAACAGTAATAAGAGCTTAAGTAATAACAACAAGCTGCTGCTTAGGAGCAGTCTAGGCGTAGGTAGTGCTTATAATAGTAGTGCTAGAAGTAGTAGTAGTAATAATAATAAGTAGAAGTAGTTAACTTTTGTACTTATCATTTTGTTTTTTTAAAGTTACTTAATTTTTGCGCTTTAGAGGCGCAGTAATAATATTCAGTATACTTTTTTAGCGTACTAAAAATATAATAATCTTTGTTTGTGCTTGTGTTCTTTAATTAGTTCTTTTATATATTTTTAAACTATAATGCTAAAGTCTAAGTATTTTATAAATTATTATCACTTTTTAATTGCAACTAATACTTTAGCTAGCTATTCTAGATTTTTTTTTTTAAATATTTTTTTAACTTCATAGATTTCTTTACTTTTAAAGCTAACTTCTAGTGCTTAAGTATTATCTTCTTAACTACTACGTAATTTTAATTATTCTAGTAAAGAAATGTAGAAGACATTGTAAATGCGATAGTAAGGTAGTAGTTATAATTAGTAAGCGTACGTTCTAACTACTTCCTATACTTAGAATAGTTTTATAAACTTACTTGAAAGCTTCTGGCTAGGTTAGTAGGCTAGGCTAATGTTTTTTGTGCTAAAATAAACTAAGTCTTCTTAGTAAAAGATCTTTAGTCTATGTTTTTTGTTGTAGTATTAGCGTTAGTATTTTTGTGCTTCTAAAAAGTGTTCTGTTACTGTTGCACGTGCGCTGTGCATGCGCTGCCCTCTATTTACAACGTCTAGTACCTCCTCCTCTAGCCTACTGTCTTTAAAAGGCAAAGTAAGTAATAGATACTTACTATATACTGTGTAATAAAATGTTGTCTTTGTTGATTTGTAGATAGAGTTATTATATGCAGACTATGCTGTTAGCAGAAGTATAGAGGGGTGACAAATTGAAAGAGGTATTTTAAAAGTTATCTTTTTTAAAGGTATATGACTAAATAACTAAATAAGCTATAACTGTGATTTTTAGAGTTTTGAAAAGCGCATAACTTCCTCTTTTAGTAAGGCTACTTTTGAGCTAGCTTAGTCAGCAGAAAAAACGATCAAGAAGGCATTAAAAGTAGGTGAAAAAAAAGTCTAGTTAAACCTAGTAACAACTTTTTATTTACAGTATCTTTTTTGCTAAGAGTAATAAGTGTTATAAATTAAAACGGTTTCTAGATTATATCTAAGTAAGATGTTATTTTAATCATTATTGCAAAAGTAAGAATAAAAAATAATTTTTTAAAGTTCTTTTATATTAAAGTAGCTAAAGCTATTAACTAGTACTTAGTATACTAACCTTAGCTGCTTTAACAGCTAAATGACGCCTAGATAAGAAGTTAATATAATTGTTAATTGCTTGTTGTGGTATAAGGTTACACTCTTCTAAAATTGCCTTTTTAAACATTTCTACTGCTTTAACGCTTTTACCTATGCCTAAAGAGGCAACAGGCCTTTTTCCTAGCGCGTTTTTAAATAGACTCTTAACGTTTTCTATAGGATTTAAATCTAGGCTATGGGCAGAATGTTTAAAAAAGGGAATTCTATTTCTAGAAAACTAGGCAATAACTTATAGCGTTTTATAGATCTTAGCGTTATCCTGCTAAAATTTCTAGCCTAAATAGAGTTAGCTATTAGCTTTTTTAATATTAAAATATTTAAAAAATACAAAGTGATAACAAAGTTTTAGACTTTTGAATTATAAAATAAAAGAGGTTTTTTGTACCTCTTTTAAAAAGAGGTTTAACAATAAAATTTAAAAGTTATTTTAAATATTAAGTATTTGAAAAAGTTCTTGTATCTTTTGGTAATCTAGTTATATATAACTTAAATCTTCTACCCAGCTAAATAGCTCTCTAAACTAAGATAAAAAATATTGCAAGCTATATTTTAGCTAGCAAGCTTGCTATAAATATTTTAAAAATTTAGAAAAATACTAAATATTTTAAAGATGTTTTTAAGTTAATTAAAATATTTTTAAACTTACTTATATTTGTAGTAAACACTTATTCCTTGCTAAGTTGCCTATTTCTCTTTTTTTTTAGACGTATTCTTGCCTAGCGCTGTGTTTACGCTAAATAGAAGACTTGTTAGAAAATATGACTATTTTAAATTTAATATTTTAAAACATTTTAATAGTTTTTTTAGTATATTTATTATAATTTAAGGCTTTTTTCTTGTTTAAAAGCTGATTTTTTCTAGTAGTAGAAATAAAGTATTTCTTTACTTTTAATAAGCATTATAAGCTTCTAGTAGAAAAAGATAAGCTATACTTTTCTAAAATATGCTTATTTGTTTTCTTAAGTCTTCTTTTTAGGTCTTTATTAACTACTTAAATAGCTTTTTTAGAGACCTTAGCAGAGCGGCCTAGTTTAGGCTAAAAAAAAAGTAAAAAAGTATTTTTTTTCTTTTTAATACCTTGTATAGTATTATAAATAGATTTAGAAGGCTTTTCAAGTATAATACTAATAGCACTAATAAACTTTTGTTATAAATATAAAGAGTAATCTTTTTTTTTTAACTTTAAAAGTTTAATAGACATGAAAAGATAATAAAAAAGAAAGAATCTTAAGTTAAAAAGAAATTATTATATCAACTAACGCTACAAAAAGCTTATATATTTTTAGCGCCTTTTATTAGCATCTTTATTTTTATTTCTTAATTTAAAAAAAAATTATATTATTAACTAATATTAGAAACTTACTAACATAATACTTATAAAAGCTAGTATTGTATAATTACTTTTTAAATCTTTTTATCTATTTAATAAAAAGTTATAACTAGAATAAAATAGAATTATTTTTGCCTTTTCTTAAAGCCTTTTACTACCTATTAAATAATTACTAAGCAAAGTTACTAGTAAGCTTACATAAAGTAAATATTATACGCTTTTTAAAACTTTAAAAATTATAGTTATAGCTTATATATTATTTAGTTATAAATTTTTAAAAAGATAACTTTCAAAATATCTCTTTTTTTTTATTACTTTTTTGTTATACTTAATTATTGTGTTTTTTTAAAGCAAATGTCTTTATATATTACTTTAATATTAAGTTTTAGTGTATAGTTTGCTTATTTATTCATAAGTAGAAAGCTGTACTTAAGTTACACTTTACTTATAATTAGTAGTATATTTTTGTTTAAAATACTAAGGTAAAAATTAAACTGCAATTAGATATAATGCCCTTCTAGATTTCTTCATTTTAAATAATTTATTTAAAGTAAGACTTTGCAAACTATTTTATATTTTATTTTTTTTAATATAGGTACGTAGATTGCTATTTTTGAAAAGTAGTTAATAATTAAAAGAATTATATTAAATACACAACTTAAACTATTTTTTACTAGTAATAGCTTTATAATAAAATTAAGGCTTACTTTTTTAAAATTTTTATTAAGAACTAGTAATAGTTATAACTAACTATATTTACTTTGTCTTAGAGCCTTGCTTTTTTAGTATAATACACAGGTTTTTACGTAATTTTAAACATTATAGCTTAGCTCTAGCTAGTAATATAGCCTGCTAATAAACTTATGCGCTCTACGTGCGCTAAAACAACCTACTGAACACGTATTATAATTCTATATTAATAGTTTTTACTTAATAGCTTATTTTAGTAAAACATAAATTCTGCCTTTATATTTTAAAACTTTTTCAATATAAACATGCTATACTTACACACTACTACTGTTTTAAGTACGTACTACTTACTTAAAGTCTACAACTTACTACTAAGTAAAAGCATTTTTTTATTTCAACTAGCGTAGTTTACTTATTAAAGCTTTTAACTTTACTATTATAAGTTTACTATTAACTAATACTTTAGCTAGTAAGCGTAGCACGTATAGTGTACACTTTATAGCACTAGTAGTATAAATACTTTTTACTTTATAAATAGTAGCTATATGCGTCTTATATACGCTTTTTTAGCTTAGCTAAGTTATAAAACCTTTTATTTTACTATACCTTACCCTTGCTAGAAGTTTGTTCTATAGTCTAGGTAATAGTTAAGTTAACAATAAGTTCTTTTATTTATAATTTACCTTTTTTAATAGTCTATTTGCAGAGTTTGTATACTCTAGGTAGTGCTTAGTTCTAAAATTAAAAGCTTTTAAAAATAGAGCCTAGCGTGCTTAATGCTAGTTTAGCTTCTCTACAGCGCGTATAAAGCGTAAGTTATTATAATGTATTAATACCTATATAGTGTTGCTATTTCTTAAAACTTTATATAATAGCTAAAAGTTTAAAGTTATATACTTTGTAGTTTAGCTTAGCATTTTATAGTTTTTATAAGTAAAACGTAATAGAATGCTACTTTTTATTTTTAGAGAGTTAGAATAATATGCCTAAAATAGCAAAAGTTAAAGTATTAATTTTAAAATAAATAATAGGTATATTTCTAAAGTAGCGTAGAATAGGCGTATATATAAAGTGTTGCTTTAGCTTTATAAAAGCAGCATGTATATTCTTATTCTAGCAGAATATTTATTTCCTTTTTAAGATATTTGTAAGAGGTGCTATTTTTATAGTATAGTTTTTAATAAAACGCTAATAGAAGTTTACAAATCTTAGAAAAAACTACAGTTCCTTAATTCTAGTAAGTATAAGCTACTACTTAATAGAAGTAACGCGCGCTTAATCTGCGCAAATACTACTTCTTAGAATAATAAATTCTAGAAAATAAACTTTGCTTAAAGCAAATATACACTTTTTAAAATTTACGTATAACTTTACTTTTTATAAAAACTTAAGTACAGCGCGTATAGCTGTTAAGATCCAGAACTAGGACTCGTGGAGAAGTCTTCACGAAGACGTCGGCATTCCTAGACAATGGCCCGACGAGCAGCCAGCAGTCACGTGATTGCTTAGTGCTTAGTGCTCTTAGCATAACTAAGCAATACTAATTACACTGCAGGACTGCTTAGTGCTTAGTGCTCTTAGCACAACTAAGCATACTAAGCAGAGCATATACTTATTAGTATATAGCAGTAGGCATTAAGCCCTTATAGCTTAGTGTGTTTAACTTTAAGTATAATCTAAGAATTACTTAATTCTTAACTTCTCTGTATTATTACATTGTTCTACTAAACGTGCTAACATAACTACCTGTGCTATTACATTAATCTACTAATTATGCTAGTATAACCCCTGTCTATCGCACTTACTTATTTTAAGAGAACTAATACAGATTATTTATAGACAATTTTTACACTTTAAATACCTTTAAGATAAGTAATACTACTATAAACACTTCTACTAATTTCTAAACTATAGGAACAACTACGCATGCTAACAAGCCTAAAACCTACTATAGTAACTATAATAAGCTTAAGGCATAGCTACTCTAAGTTAATAAATACTTCTATATTAAAAGAACTAAGATTAACAATAACAACGTAGTTGTATAGGCCTTTATATTCTTATAAGAAGCTACTAAAAAATAGGCTAATTTTATTCTTTATTAATACATAGACATAACTATTAATAATAATACTAATAAAGCACTTGTTAAAGACTAGAATAATTTTAAAATAAAAATAAAAAAGGTATTCTTACCCTTTAAAGAATCTGTAGTAGTAGAATAAAAAATTTAAAAGTTGTAATAAACTTACTCTACAGCTAACTATATAATAGAGTTTTAGCAGTACTAAATAGTTATTAAATAGGATAACAATACTTTAATGCAGATGTACTAACAAGGTCTTAAACTAGCTATATATATAAAACTTATATAAAGTAAAGCTACTTTTAACACGCTTAACAAACTTATAGCTAAAGCTATTTAAGTAAATAACAACTTCTATAAGCTTAAGCTAGAAGAATAACTGTTCTTATAAGGAAATTATATACCTAAAAATATAAACGCCTAACTACGTTAAACCTATTAACGCCTATACTCTAACTAAGGTTAATAATAAAACAATACGCCTAGAATTCTAGAACATTATGCAACTAACAGCTACAAGCCTATATACTTTAATAACTTTAATAAGGCACTTAAGAAAAGTAAGTTTTAGTATAATAAAAATAGTAAGAAAGAAATTACTTACTATATATATAGTAAAGAAGGTTATATAAAGCAGAACTGCTAGAGCTAAAGCAAAGTAATATAATAGTTAAATATCTTTTACTATACAGTACTTAACAACAATTTAGAAAAAGAATAGAACATTATTACTAGACCTACTATTACAGTTTAAGAGAAGGACTAGGCAAATATTAATAGTCTAGATAACTTCTTTATAATTACTCTAAAGGAAGCTTTAGATAATAACGTTTTTAAAATAATGCTTAATAAAAGAATAAAAGCAACTCTAGCTAACTAAACTAAGTATAAAAAAATAGCTAGGTTCTAAGAAACCTACTAGCTCTCTACACTAGTAGCAAAGAAAGCACTAACAGCCTAGGACTAGGAAATTTTACTACTAGCTGTACAAAAATACCTTACTACGCTAGACAAGCAAGATATTAATACATAAGTACTACTACTTTTAAAAACATAATGCTTAAATAACTTAGCTAAAAAAATTAATGCTCTACTAAGGTAGCTTAGATAACTCAAAAATATCTTTACAAAACTTTATAAAGAAATATTAATTAAATACTACTAGTATACTAACTTACTAGAGAAACTACAGAAAAAAAAAATTATTTTAAAAGTAACTATTAATAAAGCTCTGCACAATAACTTTGTATAAAAATAGACTTAAGATACTAAAGTATCCTAGAATAAACTAACGCATTAACTCTTAGATTAAGAGAAGAAAAAGATTTATAAAGAACTTTAGGCAACACGCTAGAAGCGCAGGACTTAGAGCAACAGCTGCGCTATAAATATATATTATTAGATAGACCTGCGTAATCTAGAACACGTAAGGTACTTCTAGACAGTATATATACATAATAGCTGTACTATACATTATTTAAATAAGTATAAATTAAAATAGTTTCCTAAAAAACTAAAGGGAATACCTTAATGCTAATACTTATAGTATAACTACTCTAACAACAAATACGTAGTACACCTATAAAATAAATAATACAGCCTATACTTTTATAGATACAATAATCTAGAAAAAACCCTATAGATGCACATAACGTAGTAAAAAGATTATAAGAATAAAACTTATACATAAAAGTGTAACTAGCTCTTATAACACACATACTTTAATATTAAATATAAACTATATATAGTTACTAAGAAGTTTTACAGATTTAGCACACAGTCTTTTTTAGACAAACGCCTTAGACACTTAGAACTACTAGAGTAATAAACGCAATTAACTTTCTAAGCCTCCTTAAGCTACTAGTAAAGCTTAACAAACATTAAATAATAGTATTAGTAAACTTTAGCTCCTAAGCTAACTTCGTTTCCTCTTAAGCAGTGCAAGTAGCAGGCCTACAAACACTAAAGAAATAAAAACTTTACTTACTATATATAGTAAATAGTTAGCTTATGCTAGGTAAGATAACTGTTACGCACGAGGTTAATAAGGTAACGCTTAGCATCTAAGAACACAAGAAAGAGTTAGACTTAAACATTTTTAGATTAGCTACCTACAATATTATATTAAAAATTCTTTAGTTATAAAAATATAACCTATAAATTAACTAAAAGTTAAAGAAATTCTTATCTAAGTACTATAGATTAGACGCAACTACAAGCTAGCCTATATATTTAGTAACTATAATAGTAAATAAAAAAAAAATCAATAATATTACTAAAAAATAGTAGACTTTAATTAAGAATAGCCTTACAACACAAGAGTTTAACTTAACAAATACTAGCAAAGTACTTCTAGGTTACAAAGTTAAAGTTTTAGAAAAGCGCATAACTTTAGATATCTTAAAAAAGTATAAAGAATTTTAGTACCTTTTTATAAAAGTAGTAAATAGCAAAGCTTTACTAAAACACTAACTCTAAGACTATAAAATTGTCCTAGAAGAAGAGAAGACTCTACTCTTTAAGCTAATTTACTAATTATTAGAGATAGAACTTAAAGAACTAAGGACTAAGCTAAATAAAGATTTAAAGAAAGGATACATTAGACTTTTAACATTACTAGTAGGATTTCCTATACTCTTTATACTAAAAAAGAATAGGCTACTAAAGATATGCGTAGATTACTAGAAACTTAACAATATTATAGTAAAGAATTAATACTTATTACTAAATATTATAGAGCTTTAGAATTAATTATCTTATGCTAAGGTCTTTATAGCATTAGACTTTTAAAATAGATACTACTTTATTAAAATAAAGAAAAGTAAAGAATAAAAGACAGTGTTCTAAACATAATATAGACACTATAAATACACTATTATACTATTTAGGCTTACAAACGCCTTAGCAATATTTTAGGAACTTATTAATAACGTATTAAAATTACATTTAAATATCTTTATTATAGTATACCTAGATAATATTCTTGTCTACTTTAAAAACTTAAGAAATTATATAGAACACGTCTATACAGTACTAAGGTACCTAGACTAGTTTAATCTCTAGCTTAAACTAAAAAAATATAAGTTTTATAAAAATAAAGTTACTTTTTTTAAATATATAGTAGGAGCACAAGAAGGATAAATAAGTAAAAAAAAAATATAGGTAGTTAAGAAATAGCTATACTTAACAATAGTTAAAAAAATACAATTATTTCTAAAATTTCTAAACTTTAACTAATAGTTTGTTAAGAACTACTCTAAGATTACTATCCTATTAATAAGACTTATAAGGAAAAAGATACTCTTTAAGTAAAGTAAAAAAGTAGAAAACGCCTTCTAAACGCTTAAGAAAGTAAGTATAGAACTACTATGCTTTAAAATATTCTAAGTAGGACAACTATTGCGCTTTAAAACTACTGTATTAGACCTAGCACTTAAAGGCTGCGCTAGTTAATTATATAAAAGTAAATAGCACCTAATTGCGTACTATTTATAAAAATTCTCTAGACTAAAAAAATAATACAACGTCTATAACAAGGAGCTACTAGCTATTATTGCATGCTTATAGTATTAGAAAGTATACGCAGAAAGCTACTTAAAACTTATAATATTTATAAATTACAAGAACTTAGTTAACTTAATAACTACTAAAGTACTTAACTAACAACAAGTAAAATAGTTAGAGTTACTTAAACAATACAAGTTTAAAATTATATATACACCTAAAAAGGACAATAGCAGAGTAGACGCTTTTAGCTAACAATATAATATTACAGAAACAAAAGAAATTATTAATACTATAATACTTAAGATTAATAAAGATAAATTACTAGGACTAGCAAGAACACTAAACGCAGTCCTATAAATTACACCTAACGTACTAAAAGAATTGCAAAAAGTAATTATTAAATAACATTATAATAACTTTATACACAGTTATTTTAGTATTATATAAACTATAAAACTTATTAAAAGGAATTACAAGTTTCTAGAAATAAAAGATAAAGTTACTTTCTTTATTACTAAGTGCGCAGACTATTAAAAGAACAAGCACAGCACCTACGCACCCTATAAAGAAATGCAAGCAATAGAGCTACTTAATATACTATAGTTAGATATCTCTATAAACTTTATTATAAGCCTACTAGTCTTAAAAGACCCTGTTACTAAAGTATTATATAACGCAATTCTTATAGTAGTTAATTAATTTATAAAATAAGTAAAGTACATTACCTTTAGAAATTTTTTTACAGCAGTATAGCTAGCACACATTATTAACAACTAAATTATTAAATATTATAGTATACTAAAGTTAATTATTAGTAACAAAGATAAGCTTTTTACCTCTAACTTTTAAACAACACTATTAGCCGCAATTAAAACAAAAAGAAAGCTATTAATAGCCTATTATCTGTAAACAGACAGACAAACAGAATAAACAAATTATATAATAAAAGCCTATCTTAGAATATATATTAATTAATAATAAAACAATAAGGTATTATTACTACTTATAGCATAAATAGTATATAACAACAAGATATTAGAGTTTATAAAATAGATACTATTCTACGTAAACTACAAAAGATACCTAAATCTCTTTACACGTATATTTTTAAGCTAAAAAACAGAAGTAGCTATTACAATAGCTAATAAGCTTAAAATAGTACATAAGTTACTTAAAGTAACACTTAAGAAGGCTTAACGCTAAAGCATTTTATATGTTAACTAAAAACAAAAAATAGCACCTTAGCTAAAAAAAAAAAGATAAAGTATATTTACTTACAAAAAATTTTTGCACTAAATAACTAAATAAAGAACTTAATAATATTAAAGTTAGACTATTTTTAATTTTAGACTAGAAGGGACTAGTTACATATACACTTAACTTTCTACTAGATACAAAAATCTACTTAAAATTCTATATTAATATGTTAGAACTAGCAGACCTAGAAATGTTACTTTAGAAAACCTTCTACTACAAGACAGAAGAAAAAAACAAATTTAAAGTTAAGAAAACTTTTATACACTAAAACAATAGTAATAGTAAGAAATATCTAGTTATATAGTTAAGTTACTTAGACAGCAACAATACATAGAAACTAAATATAAACTTTATAAACTGCTGTCTACACTTTGCAGAATACTACTAAGATTAGAAGCTTTTTAATAATTAAGTAGCAAGCCTTTAAAAGCACTCTAGGTACTAGGCAAAAGGTTTAAAGCTAAACCCTTAAAAATACTAAAAAACTTTATAGTTTCTTTAGCCTCTTTACGCTCTAACTCTTTAATTTTACAAAACTTAACTACTATTACATTCTTTACGCAATAGTC
This sequence comes from Alternaria gansuensis, assembly GCA_009289805.1. Taxonomy (NCBI): domain Eukaryota; kingdom Fungi; phylum Ascomycota; class Dothideomycetes; order Pleosporales; family Pleosporaceae; genus Alternaria; species Alternaria gansuensis. The sequence goes on along the minus strand of WBOK01000339.1, from coordinate 41,876 downwards.
TAACAAATCTATTTATAAATAAAGCTGCTTTTTATAAGCACGCTATACGCGTAACTTTTTTAATACTTTTTTATACGTTTTTATTACTGCATTTTATATATTATAACTTTCTTTTATGTGTGCGCGTAGCTTTTCTTTTTCTGCAGCTAAACACTTAAACTCTAACTTTGTTACTTAAATATTATACTATTAGCTTTAACATAAATACTTACTATACTTTTCTAAATAAATATATACTTTGTACATGTGTTTATTATGCGTATAAGTAGAGTATTTTTAAACTATAGCTTTTTTAAAGAAATTAATAAAGTTGCAAAGACAGTAACAGTCATTAGTACTACTAAGAGGTTTCTACTTAAGTATAGTAAGATAAAAACAAGGCAGCTAACGCTACTTATAATAAAGAAATAGCTTTATTATAAGCTAAGACTTTGCTACTGTTATGTAACTTAAGGACAACTTACTAGAAAAAAAGAGAATAGTGTTAAGATCTAGAACTAGGACTTATAAAGAAGTCTTTACAAAGACGTTAGCATTCCTAGATAATAGCCTAATAAGCAGCTAGCAGTTACGTAATTGCTTAGTACTTAGTGCTCTTAGCATAACTAAGCAATACTAATTATACTGCAGAACTGCTTAGTGCTTAGTACTCTTAGCACAACTAAGTATACTAAGCAGAGCATACACTTGTTAGTATATAGCAGTAGGCATTAAGCCCTTATAGCTTAGTGTGTTCAACTTTAAGTGCAATCTAAGGATTACCTAATTTTTAACCTTACATTGTTCTACTAAACGTGCTAACACAACCACCTGTGCTATTACATCGATCTACTAATTGTGCTAGTACAACCCCCGTCCATCGCACTTACTCATTCCAAGAGAACCAACACAGATCATCTACGGACGATCTTCACAATAGCATGCTAGTAAAGCATAATATTATTATTGTAAGTATAAATAAAAATATTATTTAAATAAACTACGTATATATAATTTAAGTACCTTATTAAAGCCTTATTAATATAAGCTTAGAAACTTACTAGGGCATTTGTAAGCCTAAAAAGCATAACAAGATATTTAAAATGTTTATATTATATCTTAAAAGTAGTCTTTTACTTATTTTTCTGCTTCAATCCTTAGATAATAGTAAGCGTCTTTAAGATTTAATGTTGGAAAGTAGCGTACGCCTTACAGGCGGTTTAATATCTCTTTACTCAAAGAGAGCAGGTAATGATTTTTTATTATAATAGTGTTAAGACTCTAGTAATCTACGTAAAGGCGAAAGGTTCTATGTTTTTTAGTATAAATAGTATAAAAGTACTTATAGAGCTAGTAGTGTAGTATATCTATCTTTTCTTTAGTACTATTTTAAAATATTTATAAAGCACTTGAAGCTTACAAGAAGAGAGAGTATAAAAAAAGCTTTAAAAAAGTTCTTTTCTCTATTAAAAAAAGATTATATTATTCAAACTTAATAATTATAAAAGAGTTTTAGTAGTATTATTACAAAAGATATTAGCGTAGTTTTATAATATGTTAAGTATATGCTAAACTTGCGCTGTAGATACGTTTAGTATATATACTTTTAGCTTAATACTTGCGCTATTACTTTAAAGTACTTTTAAAAAGTAAGTTTTTAAGTTTATAAGTCTTGTATTTTTTCAAAATACCTTAGTGGCTACTAAGTTAATATTTACTTCTATATTTTTTTAACGCTATATTTATAGTTTATAATTATTATAAATACCTTTTTAGCTTAAGAAAGAGTTGCTAAGCAGTAGTAGTGCGCTTTTTTTATTTACTTTATACGTAGTAACTTTTATAATACGCTCTATACTATTATTATTTATTAAGTATAGCTAAAGCTTATATACTATGTATGTGTTCTGCCTTTAATGTCTAATCTAACTTGAGTAAGAAATTTCTATATTTTAAATAAGTTTTAAATCTATTTTTATAGCTATTTTTTAACTAATAAGGCTAATATCTACTTATAAGTCTAGAATAACTTAGAGATTTTTCTTTACTTTAGTTACTAAACGTGCGTATCACACGTGCTATATTTCTAGTAAAATATTTATTAGTATACGCCTTACTAACTTTAAGTTCATAGTAAGGCTTAACTTTTTTTTATTTGGTTTATATTAACTAAAACTTTATTAAGGTTGCTGCCTTAGCACTTATTAGTGTAGTATTCTTTTTTTTGTACTTAAAGTATATAATATTATTACTATTCTTACGCTTTTTAGGTTGGTCTAGTATAGTAGCTATAAAAAAGTATTTTTTATATATATAAAAATGTTCTAGTTAAGCTAATTATGCATAATAAGTACTTTGCGCAAATTCTATTTAAGTATAAATTTAAGTATAATAAAGTTTTTTTTAGTTATAGAAATTTAATAGTAGTTAGTAATTGCGTGCTGTATTTTAAGCTTTAGTTTTATAAATAAGTACTAGACTTTTTATGCTTTAGTATATACTAGAAATTAATTTTTAAAAATATTAAAATAAGTTATAAATAATTAGATAGTTTAGTTTTCTTACTATATAGCTTGTGTATGTGTAGTTACTGCTTTAAGGCTATAGTTAATAAAGTTCAAAAGTAAGTTAAGTATATATTACTTAAACTAGTCTTAAGTTAGTACTTTATTTTTTACTTTACAAAAATGCTTATAGTAAGTATACTTAAGCTTTTAAAAGTCTACTTCAAAATATTATATTACATAAATTACTTTATTATTATTTTATTTAAATTTTAATAGTAGTTGCTAGAACGCTATTTTGTAGAAATAAATAAACTTATAATATTCTTTAAGAGTTTCACTTTAGTAGTTAGCTAAGTTTTTAAGTTTTAATACGTATTATATATACGCAGTATATAGCACTTTAGGTATATCTTATACGCAGAATAATGCAGTTAGTACTATTAGTCTATTTAAGATTTTTTTTATTTCACTTTTTCTAGTTCTACTACTTTTTCTTCTAACTCTTACAATTATTATAAGAATTAAAGTTTATTACGTTGCTATTCTGCAGCGTTAATGCGCTCTTTAAGTATTACTAGTGCGCTTTAAGTGCGCTCTCTAGGCTCTTTAGGTGTAGCAAGCCTTAATAAGGTTTAAGAAGGGTTAGAGAGTTTAAATATAGTAAGGCTTTAGCTTCTTTAATTGCCTTAAGTATTAAATTACGTTAAGAGAGCTATCTCTAGACTATTAGCTTGTAGAAGAGGTATTATTCTATAAGGGGTAGCTTTAGGCAATAGTACTTGCTTCACACTACAGAAGATAGTAAAAGATAGCTCTAAAAAAAAATAACGTGTGTATATTTTAAGCAATAATACCTGTAGGTCTCCTCGCAGGTAAGGAGTAGCTTATAAGCACAATTGCCCGTGGAGAAGCTAATAATAAGCGAATTTGGCGGAACTAGCTATTACACAACCATTTGTGACAACCTTAGTGCGCATGCGCAAGAATAGCAATACAGTATAATATATTTAAACAAATTACATACTAAGTCTTTTTTTAAAAATAGCACTGAAAACGCAGTCTTTGTTGCATCTAGTTTATTAATAAGCTACTCTACGCAGATAATTAGGAATAAAGCTTCTAATAAAAATTTAGATAGAGATATAGCAGGTAATATATAAGTACACGCAATTACTAACATAATAAATAATAAGCTACAGGTAGCTGTAGTAAAGTATATATAAGAAGCTGTATAGTTAAATCTAATAGCTAAATTTAGCAATTTTAACAAACTGTATCCAAATAATAATAAGTATAATTAGATGGTTAAAATAAACTAAGTTTTTATATACGCGGTTAGATAATTGAAAAACTTTATAAAAAACTATAGTCTTAGCGAATTTTTAATTATGTATAAGCTTAACTAGCAACAATTACAGGAAAGGCTACTTAACAACTTCTAATAACACTATAATCTCTACACTATATACAAAACTATAGATATGAAAGTTTAACTTGTTGATATCCTTTAGCAAGAGATAATACTAGAATTTAGATAAGAAAACTAGAAGAAAAAAGCTAAAGAACAACAGCTTCTTTAAAGAAGCATTTATAATCCTAATACAAGACTATATAATTATCTATTCAAACTAAGATATGCTGCTTTTCTACAAAAAAGAAGACTTACTAAAAAATAAATTGATAAACTACATGTAGGAGATTATCTCTAGCTGATAAAAAAGGAAACGTTTATATATATACTTCTTAATAGAGAAGGAGCTCTCTTATATTAGTTTAAGGAATTAAGAAGAATCTATTCTAATATATGCTTACTATATAGGATATAGATAATACTATACAAAGTCTAGCAAGTGCGAGGCTTTATTATCTTAAAGGCATTAGAATTGTAGCTAGTAGATATAGTTAATGTTTACCTAAATTAAGGAACATAAAAACAGTATAATAGTAAGTATTAGAATCTATAGCATCTAGTACTAAAGAAGAATAAGGGCGATTAATAAATTAGCAATACGCAAAAAATAAAAACAGTTACTATATAAAATATAAATTTACTACTAATAGCTGATAAATTCTTAAAGAGATTTGTAGGATGTAAAATTATCTTACTTATAAACTTGTTCTTAGAATACAACTAGATGATACTATATCTAGAAAGTAAGAATATAATAACATTTTAAACGCTTATAGAGCTTATACAGTTATGTACAATAGTTATAGGCGCTACTAACTCTATAGTAGTATTCTAATAAGTTATAATGAAGATCTTAAGAGACTACTAGCCTAATACTATGCCATTTATTAATAACATTACATGCAGAGGTCTAAAAACTAATTTTAGTAGAAAATAATTAATACTAGAATTGTAATGTTATATTTCTAAATATATTATACAACTAGACAGGGTGCTAGCTTATATTAAATAAGCTAAAAGCACTGTTTTAAAAAAGAAGTGTTATTTTTTCATAGAAAGACTTAAGGTGGTAGGCTATAAGATTAGTCTATAAAGTTGTTATCCTAACTAGAAGAAAGTTAAGAAAATTATAAACTAGCTATTATGTAAAAAAAAAAGAGAAGTGCAATTATTTGTAGGCATATATGTCTACTATTATATATAGGTAAAGGACTTTACTAAAATTGCTAAACTCCTGTTTACACTTCTACAAGACAATACTCTTTTTAAATAAAAAATATATAAGACATAGTAATATGTATCAGCCACGCGCCTCAGCCACGAGGCTCTAGCCACGAGGCTCTAGGCACAAGCGTCAAGGCCTGCGCGGCGCGCGCAGCGCCAAGCGCTGAGCCTCAGAGCTTTCACGCCAAGTTTAGAAAAAAGCATCCGAACTCTACAGAATACTTGCCGGGCTCAGAGGAATCCCTTTAAGCTCTACACTGCTCTTTATAGACTACAATATTTCCTTTATATATAAAGAACGTCCTAGACGCAGATAAAAAAACAAAATTAACTGTCTAGTTCTTTTAAACTACTGTTACTAGCTCTTTGTTCTCTATAGTTATAAGCCTAGCGCTTTAAATTACAGTTTAAATTCTCCTTATGCAACCTAGAGTACGCTAGTAGTAATTTAGATCTTCTAATTTATTTAAACACATCTCTTAACTTACTAATTAATTACAGCACAATAATAGTAAGCAACTTACTGTAAGTTACTAACTTAGCGCGCCTTTTAAGCTACGCAAGCTAGACTTACTAGTATACTTAGCTAAAGTTTAACGCTAAATTTAAAGAAGTCTAAGAATATGTTAACCTAAAGGTTATTATAACTATTAATATATTAATAAGGCCGCCTCTAAGGCCTTTAGTGCCTGTAAAGAACTTTACTAAAGAAAAGCTTAAAGCTTATAACTAAAAGCTTAATAAATATTAAGCAAGGTAATAAACTAGGCTGTAAACGCACGTGCTCTATAGTATATATAAAACTTAGTCTACGCAACTATTAATAAGTAGTTACTAGCTTTAATTATAATAAGACTTGCTAATAGACTAAGCTTAACTCTTAATAAGCTTATTAAGCAATTAAAGCTTAAACTAGCGCTAATAAACGCTATTAACTAAATAGTAACACGCTAGGAGTACTGCGCAAGCCTTAAAAAGGCAAAGCTAAGAACTATAAAACTATAAGCTTAGTATAATAAGTAGTAAATAAGCTAATTAAAAGCTAAGAGGCTAAAAATACTTAAAGTAGACAGCACGCTAGCTATATTTAACTTTCTAAATGCTGTAGGAGCTAAATACGCTCTTAACAAAGTAAATACTATAAGAACGCTTTACTAATAGCAATAAACGCTTAAGAAAGATTATCTTAATTTAGACTAAACAAGTTAAGTATTTTTAAAGATACTTTAGTAGCACTTAATTAGCTTACTAAGCTTAGCTAAATTTTTAAAAGCTTATACTACTTTAAGAAGCTTAAAACTTTGTATACAAAAATAAAGCGCTAAAGTAGTAGGCTAGAAATAAAGCTATAAGTGCCTCTACAAAGATAGCACTAAAAATTTTTTTTCTAAGAGCTAGTAGAATGCTTTGTACTTCTAGCAGTAATTAAGGCTAGCTTAAAAGTTAACTATTATATTAATAAAAAGAAGGCTAGAAAAATTTAGAACTATTATATACTAGCTAGTATAAATTTTTTTATAAAAAGCTTGTTAAAGCTAAATATAAGCTTTCTTAAAAAAAAAAGTAAATTAAAGCCTTTTTTAAGTAGTATAGTTGTATTCTTAATTAATTTAACACTTTTTAAAAAGAATAATAGCCTAAGTATATACTATACTAGCAATTTTAACGCTTATGTACTATTAGAGAGCACTATACTAGATAGTAAAGCTGCGTTATGCTTAGTAAATAGCAGGGAATTGCTTGTACTAGGCTTTTTTGTACCTGCTAAGAAAGTAGAGACAGTAGAGGTAGGCACTTAAGCCTTCTCTATTAGCAGCTAAAGAACTTGTATTCTATAATAAGTTCTAAATAAAACACGTAGTTAGAAAACTAAAAACTTTATGCTTATAAATGTAGCAGTTGTTAAAGGTTTTTATCTTAATATTATCTTAGAAGCTTGCCTACACAGAAAAGGAGTCTAGTACTTAGGCCTAGATAATACTTTCTACTAAAGTATACTAGGTAGAAACGTTGTACTTATAAGGCTTAAATGCTGTTACAACCTCTTATTTTTTAAATATAAGTCTTTATTCTTTTATTTTAAGCTTATTATAAACGTAATAAATATAGTTAAAAGCTTATAGGTAATATATCTAAAAAGTAACATAGAGAACTTTTAGTATGCCTAAGTAGGGCACCTAGGCTTTAAGGCATTAAAAGCGCTTGCAAACGCAGCTTAGGGCGTAAAATTAAAAAAAATAGCACATGTTAAGTGTAAGCACTATACTTTAACTTATATAAAATAAGTTATTTTAAGACAACTAAAAGAGCCTTCTTTTTAACTATACTAGAAGATCTTATAAGACTTATTTAACATGCCTTAAGGCTGTTTAAGAGAATAATAAATACAAGTAATTAAAGATACTTTTAGTAGCAAGCTCTATATATATATCTTGTAGGTAAAATTTATTTTAGAAATTGTAAAAGCTTTTTACAATTTTAAGGCTCTACTAAAAGCTTATTATAAACTCTAGATAGTTAAAATTATATAAAATAATAATCTATTAACGCTCTCTTAAAAAAGAATGCTATACTACTAAACATAGTATAAAAAATACAGTATTTCTATTAAGCCTTCTTTAATAAATATATATAAACTAAATAGAGCTGCTAAGTAAGTTAGATAAGAGCTAATAACAAAATCTATTAAAATAAAGGTAAACGTAAACTTGCTTAAGAAACTTTAGCTAGAAATTTTTAAGGCTACAGCCTAGCTTTATAATATAAGTCTTTTTTACGTATATAGCTTACGCTTACTAAACAAGCTTTTTAAGTAATAAAGTAGAGAGTACTTTAAGTACTATAAGCTTAAGCCTCTTAAGAGCTTTATAGCTAATATAAAACTAGATTAAAGCAGTATATACGCCTACAGCTACTGCGCCTATTTCTTAAACAAAGATAAAGTAGCTAGGCAATATAAGAAAAGCTTTAAGACTTTTTCTAAAGGCTATATTAGTTACTTAGTAGGCTATAGAGCTTTTAATATATACTATATATAGGTCCTAGCGCTTAACTAAGTTATTTCAACGCGCAACGTTATATTTAACAAAATACTATACTACTAAGAATTAGCTTATAAGCTACTTAAGTAAAACATAGTACTTATAGTAATTACTTTTAGTAAAAACAAAATTAGTAAAGCTAAAAAAGTACTTAAGCAGCTTACTAGTATTAGTAAAACAGAGGTAACAACACCAGAGGCCTTATAGCTAATAAGTAATTAGCTAGTAATAAAGACTATAAAAGGTCTATTATAGTCTTTAACAAGTAGTACGCTAAAAGTACGTAAAAAGCGTTAGGCTAATACTTTTTAAGAAATTTGTGTAGAGTAAAAAAGTCTTTTAGAATAGCTACTGATACTTAAGGTAACGCTAGCGCCTTCTTTACTAGAAGCGTAAATGCTAAAGTAGGGCACTTTAGCTTAAAAAGCTATAAGTAGCAGTAATAAGCTGCTTAGCTTCTAAAAATTATAAATTACTAGTAGATTAAGCTTAATAGACGCACAGAGACTTTTATAGTCTTAAAGAGAAGTAAAAATTACTTCTAAAAACGCCTAGCGCGGTGCTAAGAACTCTACAACACTAACTAGAGCCCCTTAAAATTCTTTAGTAAAAAGACTTTATAAAAAAAAAGTATAAAGACCTCCTACAAGGAGTTCCTTAAGGCTAAAGAATAAAAACTAACGTAGTCTTAACGTAGAGAGTACAGGCGTACATTACTTATTATATAACTCTTTAAAAGCTCTTATACTTAAAGCACTACTTCTTTAATTTTAGAAGTATAATAAAGAGCTAATTACAGTATACGCTATAATAGTAGTAGCTTTTAGAAAAGTTAATTAATCTTAAATATACTTTAATAATCTTCTAAAGCTTCTAAATAAAAAAAAGACTTTTATAACTACTAATATAAGACTCTATTTAAATAGGCTAGCTAAAAGGAGATTATTACTCTACTTTTAAAAGGCACCTAGATAGAAGAGAAGATCCTAGAGGACTCTAAGCCTCTTTCTCTTAAATAGGTATTTACATATAAGCTTAATAAGAACAGCTACTTTCTTAGATACAAAGCACGTCTAGTAGTAAAAAAATACTTTTAACTAAAAAACTTACTATACTTAATATATATAGCAACACTAGCTACAACATTCTTTAGGCTTGTAATTACAAGTACAGCTAAGTTTAATATAAAAATATAGCAGCTTAATATAGTAGGCGCGTTTCTTAACGCTAATATTAGTGACAAAACAATAGTTTTATATAACTTACTAGACAGTTATAAGCGCCTAGGCAAGTGCGTTAAGCTTAGAAAAGCTTTATAAAGCCTAAAAGACTTGCCTTTATTATAGTATAATAAGTTCGTAAGCACACTAAAGAAGCTTAGCCTACAGGCTTTAGCTAAGAAGCTGTGCCTTTTTTTTACTAAAGACTACAAGCTCCTCTTAATATTCTATTTATTTTTAAGGTGTCAAAGGTGGTAGTTGTTGTTGTAGTCAAGATAGGGTTTCTAAAAAAAGTAAAAAGCAGCTACCCTCTACTAATTAGTCGCAAAAGTTAAAAAAAAGATTGTGTGTAGTTAACGAGATTTGAACAGTAGGTAGATAAGGTCTACGCGCTAAGCGCTTAGAGCAGAAAAGCTTAGACTACTAAGCGAAAATTAGAGTTGAAAAAATTTGCTAAAGGTACTAAAAAACAACACTAATTAAAACGTGTTTAACAGCAATTGCTAGCCTATAGCTAGTAACAAGATTATAATAGAGATAAAAGAAAAGAGTAAGAACATATATGTTACTGCAGTAGGAGCCTGCAATACTTTTTTATAAAAGCTTTTTACTTGCTACTTTTTACTTTTAGAATTTTCTATACTACATAGTACTGCATATAAATAACTTATATATAAACAATATAATTCTTAAACTATTTTTCTCCTTCTTTAACACAAAGACTAATAGCTTATATTAAGTTAAGTTAGACTTTACTAAGTTATTATACTAGAAGCTATAGTAGTAAATTATAAAGTTAGCGTTTACTATTGTTAAGCAGCTACCTCTGTTACTTAAAAAAGAGCTAGTAGTAATAGTTCCTATAGTAGTTAAGTTATTGCAGAGGTTAGAATATAACTATAGTTAAGACATTTTTAATACGTCTAGTATTATAAATGTTAAGGTTATAATAAGGACTATAAAAGGCTAGTTCAGCTAGTATATTATATACACTACGTATATTAATAGTCTAGGTGTAGTAAAAGTATATTACTTTAGTAATCTTCTTCTGCGTGAATATAACTTTAGTAAAAAGACTTAGAAGTAGCTTTGTAAGAAGTAAAGGCGTGTTAAAACAGCTATTAAGTAGCTAAAATAAACTAACAAGTAGGAGGATTTTGTAAGTTGCCTTTAAAAATAAAAAAGCTATATATAGATAGTAATACTGTTGTTATTTATTTACATTTAAGAATAGGCACTAAACGCCGCAACTACAATACTACTAGAATAGTAATAGGACAATAGAAGTTGCGGTTAGCAGTAAATAGTTAGCAGTAAATAGTTATTAGTTAAGAGAGTTAGTTAGAAGGATATTACGCATCTTTGTTTTTATTTAAACATATGACACACTAATTGCGTGCTAGCGATGCTAAACAAGGGGGCATGAGTGTTGTTAGCAATAAATCTTTTTTTACCAAAAAGGTGTCTACAAAATGTGTGGTCACATCAAAAGGTTGTCTCAAAAGGCCGAAGCTACTTAATATTCTATATAAATAATATACTCTTTATATGTTATTAAACTTACTAAACTAGAGCCTATAAGCTCCTTAAATCTATTAAAAACACCTATAAGGTTAATAATAAAGAAGAGGTAAGCTAGTTTTTAGAGATAAAGACTGTAAAAGATTATAAAAAGCGCATAATATTGCTACTACATAATACTTATATTAATAAAGTCGCTAAAAAGTTTAACTTAAACGCCTTTAGTAAGTTTCTCTAAATTCTTTTACCTCTAAAGGAGCTAGTTAAAAATCTAGAAGAGGCCTTAAAGCCTTAAATTAAGGCCTACTAAGAGCGCGTTAGTAGCGCGCTGTATATAGCTATTATGCTGCGTTCTAACACTACCTACGCAGTTTCTTAGCTCTCTTACTTTCTTACTAACCTTTTAGATGCTTACATAAAGGCTATAACTTACCTTAAATAATACCTTTACTATATAAGGCATAAAGGGAATATATATAGTAATAATAATAATAAAAAGCTTACTATATATAAAGACGCGTCTTTTGCAGATAATTTAAAGACTTGTTAATTTTCTTAAAGGTATATTACTATGCTCTTTAAAGGTCTAATTATTTGAAAAGCAGCTTATTAAGCTATAGTAATAACTTTAACTATAAAAGCTAAGCTTTTTACATTAAAGTATGTAGCAAAAGAATTTATAGCGCTTAGAAGACTATTTAAAGAGCTTAAGCTTATAGTTTTAGGAGCCTAAAAAATCTTTTGTAACAACTAACAAACTATATACTTAGTTGTTAAAAAGTAAGAAAAGATAACTACTAAGCTCTATTATGTTAATATATAGAATACGTAGCTTTGCTAAAAGCACGCTAAAGTCTTGTTTTAGATTAAATATTTACTAACAGCTAAGATGCTAGCTAATAGACTTACTAAGTACTTATTAAAACAAAAACTTAAGTACTTTAAAAAGCTTATTAATATTACACGCGTGTTTTATAAAGGATTATAAAAGAAAAATAGCATAAAAAAAAATAGATATTTAATTATTTTAGTAGATTAGCTTCTTATCTTTAGGGAACTTATAAGATTTTAAGAGAATAACTCTCTTCTAATAAGTTTTTAAGTAACTAAGAAGTTAACTAGCTTATCTAATAGCTTTTTAGCGCGTAGATAAAGCGTAAGAAGACTATTAGAAGGGCTAGTAAACTTCTTCTAGTTATTTTAACTTTTTTTTTTCTCTACTTTACCCTTAAGGCCTTTTTTAAACTTCTTCTCTTTAGCTGCTTTCTTTAAAAGGACGCGGACAGCAGCTTATAAGCTTTTTAGCCTACTTACTTTATAATCTGTTAGTATAAAGAACTTAAGAAAAAATAAGAAAAAAGCTTATAATAGCGCATTTTTTTAAAGCTTAGTAAAAAGCTTCTTAGCTAAGAAAATAGTAATTTAAAGACTTTACTTAATAGTAAAAGCTTGAAATTTAAAAATAAATATATATAAGACTTTATAAGTCTTCTTATTAAAGCACTACTAGTAGTATGTTCTAGAGCCTAAAGCCTTGTTCTAATAAGCTTTATTAGAGCTACTAGATAAAGCGCTCTTAACACACTTAAAATAAAGCACGTTGCAATACACACTAAGTTTACTTTAGCGCCTAGAAGTTGCTGCTAAGGTTTTACCTCTATAAGTAGTCTTAACTAGAGTTTTAACCTTGCCTACACGCCTTCTAAATATACAGGCTAGTGCTATACTTAAAGTAGCACTAGTTAACTTAGCGCAAAAAGCGCGTTTTAGAGGTAGCTGCGCTACTAGTAAGGGCAGTAATAGCAGTAGCAAGAGCGAGGGCGCGGGCAAGAGCAAAGGCAGAATAGCAGCAGCAGCACGCGCAGAGGCGCAGGCGGCAGCGTAAATAGTACTAGCTTTTTATAGTTTTAACTTTTATATAAAGTTAGTAACTAAATAAAAAAAGTACTAAAATAAAGCTAGAAACTACGCAGAGGTATAAAGTAGCGCATAGTAACTTAAAAAGCTATATAAAAGTATAATAGTACCTACAAAAGTAATTAGTATTAGTTTTAAAAAACTTAGATAAGTTGCTAAGTAATACTTATAGTAGCTATAGTAGTGTTAGATACTAAGCCTAAGAAGCTTAAAAATTTGTTATTATTTTAGTACCTTGCGCTAAGCCGCGCGTGCGCAGCACGTTATAAAACGCGCTATAACTATATAAAGCTCTATATAGCCAACTAAAGTCTAAGTTACCTAAGAGGTGTATTGTAAATATTAGCTACGCGCCTTAGCTACAAGGCTCTAGCCATAAGGCTCTAGGCACAAGCGTTAAGGCCTACGCAGCATGCGCAGCGCTAAGCGCTAAGCCTTAAAGCTTTTACGCTAAGTTTAGAAGAAAGCATCTAAACTCTACAGAATACTTGCTAGGCTTAGAGGAATCCCTCTAAGCTCCACACTACTCTTTACAGACTACAATATTTCCTTTGTATATAAAGAACGTCCTAGACGCAGATAGAAAGACAGAATCAACTATCCGGTTCTCCTAAACTACTGTTACCAGCTTCTTGTTCTCCACATATACTAAAATAAGTAATATATAATACACTTACACATGTAAACCTAAACTACACTAACACTAAAGACTACAAAATATTCTTTATAACTAATACTAGTTAAGATCGTGTAGAGGCTTAGATAGAGCAACTTAAAGAAGATAATAAACAATACTTAGTACAGTTTAAAAGCACTTTATTGTTAGTATAGAAAGGTAATAGCACTCTACTAGTTTAGAATATAAAGCTATACCATAGGCTCTTAAGAAGTATTGTATTTGTTTTTATAGTATTTAGTTTACTATAAAGACTAAAGCTGCAACTTTTATTGCTTAACTAAATTATTGATTAACTAATAATCTAGAATTAGTTGTAAATAGGTAGATATTGACTATTCTTCTGTAAGACGTTAACATTAAGCATATACTAAAAGAAAATATTGTTATAGATGCATTGTCTAGGTATCTAAAAGCTAATAATTAGGAGCCTTCTCTTAAACTTAAAGAGGACCTAGAGGAGTTTATTAACGATATAAATAGAAATGTAAATACACTAGTACTAGTAAGACAAGCTAAGATACTTTATTAGAAGTTCTCTTAGAAATTAGAATAATATATTTAGTTTTAGTTAACTTTGGGATACTTAAGAAAATAGAACTACAAAAGCTACAAATATAAAAAAAGTAAGCATTAAACTTTCTTATATAAGATAGTATGCTCTTTAAAAAGACGTCTAAGAATATTTCAATTTAACAAGTTATAGATAATATAGATTTAAAAATAGCTGTAGTATAAAATGTGCACACCTAAATTAGATACTAAGAAGTTAATATAGTATACTTTGTACTTACGTAGCAATATTAGTAGAAAAGAATATATAAGTAAGTACAAAAGAGACTAGTAACTTACCTAGACTATTAACTATAATCTTCTAAAAGAAAGGTTAATATGCTTACTAACACTTACGGTTTTGCTATTTAAGAAACTATTACTATTAATGTAATGTATATGCCTTAGTATTTTAGTAAAGAGTTTCTTATAATTGCAAGAAACTACTTTAGCAGCTAGCCTAAAGCAAAAGCGTTATAAAATTACTAGTTTAAAATAATTGTAGAATTTATATATAAGGATATTATATGCAGATAGAGCATAGCACGTAAACTTCTAGTTAATAGAGGACTTAACTTTGCTAAAGTAGTCTTACATTTATTAAAAATGTACAAGATTAATTAAATTTAATTATTTAGACATTATTTTTAAGCTATAGAAAAGATTAAAAGTAAATATAAACTAATTGTTAATACTCTTGTAAAGCTACTAGGACCTTGAGTTAAAAACTTACTTATAGTTCTTCTTACAGACAGAATTTTTATATAGAAGTAAATAAGTTACTTACTATACTAACTAGTTATAGAGCAGAACCTAGTACTTCTTATTAAGCTTATATTACTTATATACGTACTTGTCCTTACCCTCCTCCACCTCCTCCACCTCTATCGCAATCTTGTTGCCAGCTATTTATTTTTAAGGTATCAAAGGTGGTGGTTGTTGTTATAGTCAAAATAGGGTTTCTAAAAAAGTAAAAAGCAGCTGCCCTCTACTAATTAGTCGCAAAAGTCAAAAAAAGATTATGTGTAGTTAACAAAAGTTAAACAGTGAGTAGATAAGGTCTACGCGCTAAGCGCTTAAAGCAAAAAAGCTTAAACTACTAAGCAAAATTAGAGTTAAAAAATTTGCTAAAGGTACTAAAAAACAACACTAATTAAAACGTGTTTAATAGCAATTACTAGCCTATGGCTGGCAACAAGATTGCGATAGAGGTAGAGGAGGTGAGGGTAAGGACACGTACGTTACCGCAGCAGGAGCCTGCAATACTTTATAAAAGCTCCCTGCCTGCTGCTTCTTACCTTTAGGATTTCCCACACTATACAGTACCGCATACGAACGACTCGCATACGAACGATACAATGCTTGGACTGTTCTTCTCCCCGTTCGACACGAAGACCGATGGCTCACATCGGTTGCCAGCTATAGGCTAGCAATCGCCGTTGAACACGTTTCAATTAGTGTTGTTTTTTAGTACCTTTAGCAAATTTATTGACCCTAATTTCGCTTAGTGGTCTAAGCTTTTCTGCTCTAAGCGCTTAGCGCGTAGATCTTATCCACTCACTATTGGAATTTTGTTAACTACACTTGACTTTTGCGACTAATTAGTAGAGGGCAGCTGCTTTTCACTTTTTTAGAAACCCCATTTTGACTACAACAACAACCACCACCTTTGATACCTTAAAAATAAATACTACTTATATAGCAAACGCTTTTATTTAAAGAAGTAAAAGACTATATATTATTACTTATAATATAAGTATTGCAGTTAAATCTTAGAGATTAGTTTACTAAAAATGCTGTTGCTTACATTAATTGCATAAGAGCTGCTAAGGAGAAATACTAAGATAATACTAAGGAAATATAATATAAGGATATAAAGCTAAAAGACTTAGTTCTTCTTCAGAGCTTAGTTTGAGAAATTAATATGTCTTAACATTATAAGCTAGATACAAGATAGTTAGGACTATATTACATTTATAATACTAAACTTAAAAGAAGAACCTACCGCCTTAAAGACCTTAATAGCACACACTTTCTACACATAATACTTAGCTAGTAATTAAAGCCTTTTCAATAATAACAAGAACAGAATATTATAAAAGAAAATTAAAGAAATATAAAACTATAAGATCCTAAGTATTAAGAATAAACTAGCTTAACAGTAAATGTTCTTGTTTTATTAGACTTACCTAAGCTACCTACTAATTTATAATTATTACTACTTACTATAACAAGAGAAAATCTTTACTCTTAAGTTGTTATTACTAAGCGTTTTATAGAAGAAGAGCGTTGTGTATACATAGAAGACTATAGAAGCTTAGACTCTAATTCTAATACTATTATAACTAGTAACTAATAGGCTACTAAGCAGCCTATACTCTTAGGAAGAGGAGGAGATGCTATGCTATTAGTGTCTACTTTTACTTTTAGCTACTTATTTATAGATTTCTTATGTTAAATGCAGATATTAGCTGTTTATCTTACAGATTCTAGGTGTGCTAAGAGCGCCTAGATTCTATAAACTTGTTACACCTTAATACGCAACACTGCATTTATGTTACAACAAAAGCTTTGTTATAAGCTTTTTTAGTAATTAAATGTAATTCTAATAGTTATATACATCTAGAAGTAGTTGCTTTAAAGATATATGCTCTTTAGACAGACTATTGCTTTTTCTTTTTTAACTTTAGCTAATCTTAAGCCTTATATATTGCAATAAAATAAGCTAGCTTACTAAGTTAATTATAACTAACTGTCTTTAGAGCAGCAACCTCTTACAGTTCTATAGTAGCAAAATACATATGAAAAGTGGTAAGCACTAGTATAATACGCTAAGAACTAGTAACAGAAACTATAACTACTACAGCACTATAAAAGCCGCATAATTTAGTAGAAGCTAAGATATAAGCGTTCTTAGTAGAAGTAATAATAATAACAACTAGAAGCAAGAATATGTGCCTTTTTTAAGAAAAGGCCTTTTTAGACTAGGAATTTAGAAATAAGCTAGAAGGCAATATTAACTTAATGCCTTCTGTAGCTACCTTAGGATTACGCACCTAGACGTATACAACTATAACTAAATTCTTGCCTATCTTTTATAGATTGGCTTATAACTACTAGTCTTTTTTATAATAAACTAACAAACTGCCCTTCTAGTGCGCGTAGGACGCTACCTAGGCTATAGGTATAAAGAACTTAGTATAGTAACCCTTTATAATACAAATAACAGCTTACTACAACATACTAAGCTTAGTAATCTTAAATTATTAGCAGCACTACAAAAACTTAAACGAGACCTACTATACTAGTAGAATAAAGAAGAGCAAGAGCTGCTAATAATAATTTATTGTTAGTGCTATACTATAGACGGCGCAACACGTTCTATAGCTTCTAGCGCTATTACTAGCCTTAACTTTAAACTTAGTGTTGCGCAAAACTAGCTTAAGAAATACATTATTTTATATAGTAGCTAGTAGAGGTTTACTGTTATAGGTTTTTCTACTAGGAAGAATTAGCGCTAGTTAGCCTAGCTAAGTTGCAATAAGCATATAGAATTAGCTTTTAAGCCTAAAGGCTATATTAACTTAAAGCTAGTGAATTTGCTAAAGATAAAAGGCTTTATAAGCTCTAGCTTCTACTATTAGTAGTAAAGGATATAGAGAGCATGCAGAATGTATTACCTAAGGCTTAATGCTAGAAAAGTACTATTGTTTTCTATTTCTTAATATTAGACCTTTAGCACCTTGTAAACAGTAATAGTATTAGCGCTAACCTTCTAGCTCTTAAAGATTTTTAATAAAAGCAGCTGCTGTTACTAGAATAATATAAACAACGCTTTCTAGAATAAGTATAACTTTTTTAGCCTAACTGTTTTTTCTTCACTAAGATAGACAACTTATAAAACTTTAAGCAAATAATTACTTACGTATAACTAGCTACTTTTAGCCTACTTATAAATACTTATTTACTAGTAATAGATATTACTACTTCTAGCACTTGTAGCATTGCTTGTATTAGGAAAGCTTCTAACTAATATATTAGTGTACTTACTAAACTTAACTATCTAATAGAAAGATTACGTTACAACAAACTTCTAAAAGTTTTTAATTAAAAATAATCTACGCTAGGCTATTTATTTTTAAGGTGTCAAAGGTGGTGGTTGTTGTTGTAGTCAAAATAGAGTTTCTAAAAAAAGTGAAAAGCAGCTACCCTTTACTAATTAGTCGCAAAAGTCAAAAAAATGATTGTTTGTATTTAACAAGATTTAAACAGTAGGTAGATAAAGTCCACGCGCTAAGCGCTTAGAGCAGAAAAGCTTAGACTACTAAGCGAAAATTAGAGTTGAAAAAATTTACTAAAGGTACTAAAAAACGACACTAATTAAAACGTGTTTAACGGCAATTGCTAGCCTATAGCTAGCAACAAGATTGCGATAGAGATAGAGGAGGAGGGTAAAGACACATACGTTACCGCAGCAGAAGCCTGCAATACTTCTTTATAAAAGCTCCCTGCCTGCTGCTTCTCACCTTCAGGATTTCCCACACCACACGTTACCGCATACGAACGACTCGCATACGAACGCTAGGCTATAAATACTTTGTTGTTAGAAATCTAAGGCAAGGTAAGATTAACTAAGGTGTTCTCTAGTTTACAACGTTTAAGAACTATATATACTACTTTAAAATCCTTAATCTTTAATATTTTCTTTCTAATAAGCTTTCTAATTAGATTACTTAGAAGCTTTTAATAGTTAATTAAAAGATTAACACTAAACTAGAGCTAGCCTTTGCTAATTTTAAGCATTTTTTAAACAATACTATAGCTAGTAACTTGTAAGCTATAGAACAGCTTATATTCTTAAGAAGAGGAGAGGATACTATACTATTAGTGTCTGCTTTTACTTTTAGCTACTTATTTACTAGTTTCTTATATAAAATTTAAGTACAGGCTGCCTATTTTATAAATTCTAGGTATGCAGTAAGCACCTAGATTTTATAAACTTATAATATCTTACTACTATACTAACACCACACCTAATTTCTTGCATTTATAAAGCAACAGCTAATCCTAGTAACTATTTTTATTATAAAACTTGCTTATTTTAGCGTAATATAGACCTTGTTTACTTTTACTTTTACTTGCTTACTAGCAGTATACTACTACTATACCTAGAGTTAAACTATAACCTTACTAACTAATTAACCTTCTTTCTACACTAACTTTACTACTTTTCTACCTAGGTATCAACCTTGACAGACAATAATTATAGAAATATCTTCTCTTTTAGTCTAACAGAGGCTAAAGACAATATACACACTACTAACTAACTTGCTTAAGTAATATCTTAGCCTCTGTTAAATAAGGCTTAAGGCAAGCAGCTATAGCAGTAACTACCTTAAATACTAGATCTACTAAAAGTCTTTAAGGGCCTAAAGGTAAGTACAAAAAAAGACTATATTATAAACTATACTTTTAAAGCTATTTAGTATTAGAATAAAGTTCTAAAGCTTATAAATCTTAGTAATAGTATTAAAGTTACTAATATCTAGACTTTAGTAAATAAGATTCTTTAAAACGCTTTATAGCAACAGCGCATTATTATAGACTAATAGTTTAATAGTGCTTCTTACTAATTTAACCTAATTTTTAAAGTTGTTCTAGAAGTAGGCAACTTTTATACATAACTCCTTAAACTTATAGACAAATATAGTAGTGTTAAAAGTTTCTAAGAACACAATTCTATTATTAGTATAGCATTCTTGTCGCAAGAGAGGAGAGCTGAAAAACTAAGTAATATAGTCTTAATAGTAAAAAAACTAATAGCAAGATATATAAAAAAATGCATTAGAATTTATATACTTTATATGTTACTTAACTACTAGATATTAATAAATATAGCTTTTATACTATAACGCATAGATCTTAAGTATACTAATTACTTTTTTAATATAGTAGCACTACACTGTCTATACTTAAAAAACTAAGAAAAAAAATGCTATATATTGCTAGTAGACTAGGTAATAGTTAAGCTGCTATATAAGATCATTTATGCTATTACTATATTAAATCGTTTTTATAGCAAAAGACTACTTCTAAATATTAATAAATAGCAAAAAGAAAACTTACGTAAGATTATTGTAGCTGCAAAAGTTAAAAAAGATAATATAAACTATAGGGTATAGAAGCTACGCCTTAACGCAAGGGCTAAAGACAACAAAAAAAATAATAACTTTTACTATACTTTCTAATAAAAAATCTTTAAGTACATAGCTATACCTAAAAACTCTAAAACTCATTAAGTTTACTTTACGTAATCTCTTAAAAATATAAATTGCCATAAATTGATAAAAGTGCAAATATATTTAATATATAAGGTACTTATTCTAATAGCTACAAAACTCAAAAGAACTCTGTTTAAAGCTTAATCTATTAATTACTATAGTAACTTTATAACATCTAAGACCCGCACTCTAAGAAGTTGTAGTTTATTAATTATAATTAAGTAACTAAGGTAATTCTTAGAAATACTAGTAAAAAGTAAAGCTAATAATTATATAATAGTTAAGGTATTTAAACTCACAAGTAGAAAGACTATCATATAATAAAGGCGTAATACTGCTAACATCTAGGCAGGACGTGTAAAGGCTAAGACTAGTAACTAACTAGTTTTTACTTTACTACTTCTACTAAGCTCTTATGCTCTAAAGACAATACTAGCATACTAATAAGCAGCTACACAGCTAGACACTAAGCTTAATAATACTACTTATATAAATAAAGAGCTTAATATAATAGACTAAAAGACTAAAATTCTTAAGATAAAATGCTACTGCATAAATTCTACTTTAGTAATTTTTAAGCTACTTAAGCGTGCTTACGCAAAGAAGCTAATTACTAGTTTTAATTATATTAAGGTTGTTAAAGAATAGTATTAAGAAGTTAATATTAGATAACTATATAACTCTAATAACTTTTTATATAATTAAGTAGACATTATTTACAAGCGTACTAGTATAAGTGTTATAGGTTTGTTTAAGAGGACTGTAATTTTTAATATACTTAATAAGTGTCTACTCTTACTATATATAGAACAAAGCTGTTAGCAGAAAATCTAATTTTATTTATTATTCTTAAGCTTTTTACTAGCAAATATACCTAACTAAGCAAGATAAGAATCTGCTAAGCTACTAATTTATTTATTTTTAAGGTGTTAAAGGTGGTGGTTGTTGTTGTTGTAGTCAAAATAGGGTTTCTAAAAAAAGTAAAAAGCCGCTACCCTCTACTATTAGTTACAAAAGTTAAAAAAAAGATTGTGTGTAGTAAACAAAATTTAAACAGTAGGTAGATAAGGTTTACGCGCTAAGCGCTTAGAGCAGAAAAGCTTAGACTACTAAGCAAAAATTAGGGTTAAAAAAATTTGCTAAAAGTACTATAAAACAACACTAATTAAAACGTGTTTAATAGCAATTGCTAGCCTATAGCTAGTAACAAGAGTGTGATAGAGATAAAGGAAGAAGATAAGGACACATACGTTACTGTAGTAGAAGCCTACAATACTTCTTTATAAAAGCTTTTTACTTGCTACTTTTTACTTTTAGAATTTCTTACACTATATAGTACTACATACAAACAACTTGTATACAAACAATATAATACTTAGACTATTTTTTTTCTCTTTTAATACAAAGACTAATAGCTTATATTAAGTAAAGTTAGACTTTACTAAGTTACTATACTAGAAGCTTTAGTAGTAGATTACAAAGCTAGCGTTTACTATTGTTAAGCAGCCACCTCTATTAGTTAAAAAAGAGCTAGCGGTAATAGTCTTTATAGTAGTTAAGTTAGTGCAGAGGTTAAAATATAACTATATTTAAGACATCTTTAATACATTTAGTATAATAAATATTAAAGTTACAATAAGGACTATAAAAGGCTAGTTCAGCTAGTACACTATATGCACTGCGCATGTTAATAGTCTAAGTATAGTAAAGATGTATTACTTTAGCAATCTTCTCCTGCGCAAATATAACCTTAGCAAAGAGACTTAGGAGTAGCTTTGTAAGGAGCAAAGGCGTGTTAAAACAGCTATTAAGCAGCTAGGACAAACTAACGAGCAGGAGGATTTTATAAGTCGCCTCTAGGGATAGGAGAGCCGTGCATAGATAGTGATGCTGTTGTCGTTTATTTACATCCGAGAATAAAGCTACTAATATTAACTATTTTAACTTAAATTCTACCTTATCTCTACTTAGAATAAGATTATTAACACTATAAAGTTTTACCTATAGGTAAAAAAATTCTGGCGCATAAAAAATATTGTTACTAATGCCTATATATAGCTACAACCGCGTAGCAATTTAGAAAATATTATTATAGAAACTTTTAAGATGTATGAGTTCTATTTATAACGCATAGATGAAAAACTAAACTTTAAGTAGTTATGTAGTATGTACTACTTGCTTATTTAATAAGCTATACGCATAGACTTAAAATACTAGTTATAATACGTAATACTTTGTAAAAAATACACTTTAATTTCTTACTTTCACTACGCTACATTTGCTAAAAAAGGCAATAAGACATACTTTAAGCACATTAACTTTAACTTTAAGTATATAATAATAGAAGGTCTTAGCACAAAAATAATTTAGAGTTGTATTTTATTAAATAATATAAATATAAACAACTATATAGAGATGCTACTAAGATTTAAGAAGTATGTACTAGTGTACTTATTATGGCGTAAGAATACAGGTATTAAATTGTTAATTAGTCTTATGAAGAAACAAGAAGACAAGACTAACTAGCTAAAAGACACGTAGAAAGTAGTTTTTAACAATAAATAAATATAGTAAATTTGCAAGAAAGAATAAGCTTAAATTCTATTACTTTTTCTACTTTATAAATCTACTAGGCTAACTACTTATAACTACTATACTATGCTTCCTTAGTTTGTTATAGTCTAAGATAGTATAATAAAGGTACCTACTATAGAAACTTATAAGGAGATTTAGAAGGCTTACTGCAACTCTACTACTACTTTTTGTACTTTTTTTAGTTATTTTAATAAGTTTAGAGAAATTAACTAGCTGTATTGTGTAGATGTGCATATCAAGTATAAATTCTAGATCTAGAAGGCTCTTATAGAACAAGCTAAGTAAAACAATTCTTTTATTTATAAAGAGCTAAATAATATACTATAAAACGCTACAAAAGAATAAATTAATAATTATACTAAGAAACATTATAACTACATTACACAACAAACTCTTAACTTAAAGCTTATAGTATAAGTGTTAAAGAAGAACGCTTTTTATACTAATTATGTTTAAAGTTTTCCTAACTAATTATACTTCTCTAATAATAAAGAAAACCCTCTATATATAATAAACAACTAAAATAAGTAAAATACTAATTTCTTTCAAGCTAATTTTTTCTTGCGCCTTAAAAAATAATTTAGCCTTGGAGCTAATAAGCGTTAAGTTTTCTAAAAGAGTAAGAAACTTATTATAGTTTTCTTTATACAGTATCTTCTGCGTATTCATTTTTAATTAAGTATAGTAATTTTAGATAACGTCTAAGTACTCTTAACCCTAACTAGGCAGCCTTATTATAGTTGTCTTGAATTAATACAGAGAGGTGACACAAAAAAGAAATTAAAAAAGTTAAAGTTTTCAAAGGTTTATATCTCCATAAATTCAAGGTCTATACTAAAAAGAGTTAGTGATGTAAAAAGCCAAGAACCTCTTCTTTAGGAAAGGCTGCTTAGTAAGCTGCTTAGTTAGCATGATTGCTCTCAATCTTCGCAGTGAAAATATAGGCTTAAAAACTTAGGAATATATTACTACATAACCTTTTTTTGAATGTGTGAAAATCGCTATAATTTACATATAATAGATAAGACAAGCTAATCTTCTTTATAATTGTAAAATTAACTGTTAAGTAATAATAGAGAGCTTGTTTTTTAAGTTTTTTCTTAATAAATAACTACAATAGCATACTAATACTTTGTATACCAGCTTTTAGCTTCTTTTACTTGCAAATAACGCCTTAGTAATAATAGAATATAATTATTAATCGCCATTTAAAGTAATTAATCCTATTCCTTCTTTATAGCAGCCTTAAAGGCTGCTATACTTTTCTTATTGTTTCCTACACCTAAAGAAGCAATAGACCTTTTAGCTAAAGCGTTTTTTAGCAAAGCTTACACGTTTTCTACAAGATTTAAATTAGGACTATAAGCAGGATGTTTAAAAAGTAATATCTTATTTTTAGATAACTAAGATAAAACTTCTGCAGTTTTATAAATCTTGGCGTTATCCTGCTAAAACTTCTAGCCTATATAGAAGTTAGTAAGATGCTTAAATATATAGAAAAAGACTTTAACATTATAATTTAAATATAGAGTAATAAGCTTTTAAATAGAAAAAAAAAGTATATATAACTTACTTTTTTTTATTGCAGGTTTTACTATAGAAATAAGGATTCTTTTAATTTAGTCTAAATTCCTAAAAGGAGTAGTAATTAAAAGGCTTTTAATTACTACTAGTTTAGATCTTCTACCTATCTAAATTGCACCTTAAACTTAAATAGAAATATCTTAACCTATAACTAGATTAGTAAGTATTCTAAAAATATATTAAAATAACAAAAATATTAAAGATAGAATATAGTTTATTATTTAATAATTAGAGTTTTTTAGAACTTACTTATATTTATTGTAGAAATAATTTTTTTTTCCTATTCTATTATTGTGCTTTTTTTAATAGTATTCTGTTCTAGCACTATGCCTATGTTTAATAGCAGACTTGTTTCAAAATATAACTTTATAAAAGTTTATTTTTGTGTTTACTTAGCGTAAATATAACAATTATAAGCTTTTTTAGTGTCTAAAGGCGTCTTTTTTTAAGAAATATAAGTAGAATAGTTCTTTTTTTTTAGAAAGCGTTATACGCTTCTAATTAAAAGATCTATACTATTTGCTTTTAAAGGACGTTAAATTGTCTTTTTAGGGCTTCTTGTAAGGTCTTTATTAAGCACTCTTTTTGCTTTTTTTAAGATCTTAGAGGGACGACCTTGTTTAGAGCTAATAACAGATAAAGCAGCGTTTTTTTTTGTTTAATTTAATAAAGAGTATTGTAAATACTTTTAGAAGGCTTTTCTAGTTTATTGCTAATAGAAGAGATAGCTTTGTGGTGTAAATATAAAGTATAAACTTGTTGCTTAAATTAAGAGAGATTGCGAGCTATAGAGGAGATAATATAGAGATAGAAAGTTAAGATAAACAAGAGGAGTAAATATACTATATTTTTATTAAGTTACTACGTAATTAGTGCTTACGTAAGCAACCCCTATTTTTTTATCCTTTTATTAAACTATAAGGAAATAAGAAATATTACTTCAAAATTTGCTCACATCATGCTTACGTAAGCTAATTGAACTTATATTTTTTTCGGCTCTTCTTATACGTTTATAAAAAAGATATGCCAAAATCTATTTTTGCTTTTTTTCAACATATTTTAAGCGAGATTACAGGCGCAATTATGCTGACTAAGCAGCTTACTAAGCAAACTATCTTGAAGAGGAGGTTCTTGGCTTTCCAAATCACTAACCTCTTTTAGCCTAGCCCCTCTAGTTACTAAAATATAAAGCTTTGAAAACTATAACTTTTTTGATTTCTTTTTTTTTGTCACCCCACTGTATCTAAGACTTAAGCTCCTGCTACTACTACAACAACCACACCTATACTTAAACTAAGTACTTTTACTACTACTTAAGAACTTTGTTAAAGTAAAAGCTTAAAGAAGTAGGAGATAAAGAGTATAGCAGAGATGTACTTAGGTTAAGTATATAGTAAGAAAATTGCTAAGCCTATAGAATTTATGTGCTTTTTAGACGCCTAAATTCTATAGCTACTATATAAATATAAGATCTGTTAATACTAGGCGGTAACTTAAGTAATTACATTATGATTTCTTTGTTTTATACTCTTTGTTTTACTAATTTTATTCTCTTTTTCTTTCTGCAGAATAAAAAGCTTAATAAGGCTAAGATTACAAGAAGAGGAGGTTTGTGCTAGTACATAGGGTAATACCTAACTGTACACTAGGTTAGTGCTTAACTACCTAATCCTAAGGTATATAACCTGTTCTGTATCTTAAAGATTAGAGGGGGGGACTATTATTTGTGCACTCCACAGCTGAGCTCCTGTACTGTACTATATAGGCTGGTAAAAATGCTACTCTTGTATTCATGGCGATGCGGAGGTGCGAAGGTTTTGGTGTTCTGATTAGTCAGACCCAACTGTCAGCATTTTTACCAGCCTAGTACTATAGAATAGGCTTCTTCTTCTACTAATAGTCTTTAT
Organism: Alternaria gansuensis; assembly: GCA_009289805.1. Classification (NCBI taxonomy): domain Eukaryota; kingdom Fungi; phylum Ascomycota; class Dothideomycetes; order Pleosporales; family Pleosporaceae; genus Alternaria; species Alternaria gansuensis. Next base: position 15,461 of record WBOK01000339.1, on the reverse strand, counting down.
ACTCAACCCACAATAAGATTATTATCTTACCAACCTCGTTCTTGCATAATCTAACTACTAGTAATCTCCTGCCCTTGTAGCAGTATGTCTTTATATACTCCAACACCCTTACAATAAGTTCTAGAAGGAAATCTTAGACCACTAAGCAATAATTAGAGTTAAAAAAATTGCTAAAGTACTAAAAAACAACACTAGTTAAAACGAGTCTAACAGTGATTGCCAGCCTATAGCTAATAACAGGATTACGGTAGGATTGCAATAAGATTATAATATAATATAATAGAGGAGGGAAAAAACACGTACGTACTGTAGCAGAAGCCTGCAATACTTTATAAAGCTACTACTATTTACTTAATACTACTTACCTTTTAACCAGCACTGCATATAAATAATTTAGATACAATACACTATGCTATAATATAGCATGTAACCTCTGCAAAAAGCATCTTTTTAACCTTAACTCTTATTTAAAGACAAAAAGCTTTTCTGTTATACGCCTAGCCCCTAAACTAGTCTGGTTTAAGCTAATTATGTAGACACTTAAGTTTATTAAGCATCTACAAACTTAGCCTCTCTAGGACTTTATAATCACATTTCTTATAAACAACTTTAGAATCTATAATATCTTTATATATGTAAAAAATTTTAAGCCTTAACTTAGCTAGTTGTGATAGAAATATAAGATTTATAAAGTATTTACCAATCTTTTTTTGACTTTTGCGACTGATGAGTAGAGGGCAGCTGCTTTTTACTTTTTTGGAAAACCCATTCTGACTACAACAACAACCACGACCTTTGATACCTTAAAAAATAAATAAAGTACTTACTAATACTAGTAAAGTACTTAAAATGCTTTATTTTAGTATCTCTTTATTCTTACTAATTGTGTATAAGCTAAGTAAAGAAGATGTTAACTAGTTAGGCTAGCTATTACATAACGTTAAAATAGTAAAAAAGAAGAAAGAAGTAGGAAAAGAGAAGTAGACGTTCTAATATTATATATATAGATTAGAGAATAAAGAAATCATAGTGCTACTTCTTTGATTTATTTAAGAGTACCTAGAAGTAAAACCTTAACATAAGTAGATAGCATAGGCGGCATAGGTAGGATAAGAGTGAGATAAGGCGCGTTAAGTTAGAAGATAATTCGCGTCTTTGTCTTGCTTTTCTTTGTTTTTGTCTAAACATGCAACACACTAATTGCGTGCTAGCAATAATAAACTAAGGGGCATAGGCCTAGATACCTATTGTTAAGAATAATTTTTTTTAAACTAAAAAGATGTCTATAAAATGTGTAGTTACATCAAAAGGTTGTCTTAAAAGGCCGAAGCTTAAGATAACAATTTATCAGAAAATTTAGTCTTTTACTAGCAATATAGCACTATATTTTATAAGTAAAAGTTTAGCCTATAATTACTAACCCTATTGTCACACGGGGTTGAGCTATATATTTTATAAGTAAAAGTTTAGCCTATAATTACTAACCCTATTGTCACACGGGGTTGAGCTATACTTTTCTAGGCTTAGTCTGTACTAAGGCGAGGTAGACTAAAACAGTAGTCCGTGAGGTACTGTAGAAAATTTTTAGGTAGAAAAGAGTTGTTAATGTTAACTGAAGGTAAGCAATACTAATTCTATAAATAATAGAATAACTAGGTAATAATCTAAGTAAGTCATAAACTATTTAAATTAGCTACGATAAGTGTAATAATAAAATTTAACATATTCTTATACTTATTGCCTTTGTCCTGCTATTCTATACATCCCTTCTGAGAGGTTTGTAATAGTGTTGCTATCTCTTTATGCACAGCAATCCTAGATAGCTAGCCTTAGCAGGATAGTAATTACGTAATTAGCGCCCCGCTTAGATTATTATCTTTTAGCGTATTAGCTAGTTAACCCTTGATTTCTATCTTAACGTTAAAGAGAAAGTTCTTATTATTACTTGTAATTTTATCTCCTTTCTTAAGCATATTATCTTAATATCTTAAAATATTATTTTCTTGCGCTGCGTGTTAAACTGCCAGCTATATGTAAAGGTTCAGTATATTTATTATATTAGACGCTTATTTCTTTCTACGCCTTTTTAAGTATATTTAAAGTTTTATCTTCTTACTATTTTTATTTCTAGAACTCTACTTCTAAACGTTGCGCTTACGCTAACTATGTTAAAAAGTAAAGTCTAAAAATATTCTTTTATTGTAAAAAGTGTAAAATAAAGAACTTTTATTATTTTATAGACACTACAACTAGCTGGTGCGCTGGTTACATTTCTATAGAGGTAGAGTATAGTCTATTTATTTTTAAAGAAGAGTAAGAGAAAGTTTAGTATAAATAATTGTTAGAGTATTGACACGCGGATCACCCTGTCGATCAGATGATCCTGGAAAGCTGTTCACGAGACGGCCCCGCTAGCGTCTATATAAATAGGCCAGATCATCATATGTCTCTTTAGTAGTTATTGTACACTTTGTTGTAGCACTTAGTAATTAATACACCCATTTTCTACTTAAGTAATTAAGCAATTGCTCTTTCTTAGCTCCTACAGTTATAAGCCTAGCTGCTTAATTATAGTTTTAATTCTTACTACGCAATTAGTAAGCTAGAAGGTTAACTGTTTAATTATTACCTTACTCTCCTCTACTCACCTACAGCACAGCTAGCAGATCGCTGCGGCTGCTATATCTCTCTTCTACTCAATTATACAATTAATCTCTTATTAAGTTATCCTAGAACTTACAGGCTACTATTATTATTAAAGCAGCTATTCACTAACTAACTAACCTGCGCTTACCTTAATAATAACCCACGTTGTAATCCTGCAAAGTATTGTACTAAGATAAACCTTACTAATACACTTCTTACCGCCTAAGGGGTGATTTTTATGGCTTAATTAAACTAGCTAACCTAGTTTGCTTTATTAAGACTGCACTGCTTAAAGAAAAGCATCTAAGATTAGGTTAATCTTAATCTCCTAGACGTGCTCTTGATAGATTACTAAGAGCTATAGTATTTGGAACTGCCTGAAGTTGTTAAGCAACTAGTTGCTTTAATACCTAGCACCAGCACATACATACAAAAGAACTATAAAATTACTTAACACAAATACAAGGCTTAAATAATTAAGACTAGGTATAAAAAAATAACTATAATAAGCTAGTTAATAAGTACAAAGTGTATACTACAGAGGGGGGACAAAAAGAAAGAGTAAATTTTAAAGTTATCTTTTTTAAAGATATATAACTAAATAACGAGATAAGCTAGGACTAGAATTTTTAAAGTTTCGATAAGCGCATAACTTATACTTTAAGTAAGCTTACTAGTAATTTTGCTTAGTAATCATCTAATGAGTGGTAAAAGGCTTCAAGAAAAGGCACAAAAAAAGTCTATTTTATTCTAGTTACAACTTTTTATTGAACGGATTAAAAGATTTAAAAAGCAATTATGTAATACTAGCTTATATAAGAATTACGTCAGCAGAATTTTAGTAATAGTTAATAAAATAATTATTTCTTAAATTAGAAAAGAAAAAAAAAGACACTAACAAAAGGCGCTAAAATTACGTAAGCTTTTTTTAGCGTTAGTCTATATAATAATTTCTTTCTAACTGAAGATTTTCTCTTCTCTATTATCTCTCTATGTCTATTAAACTTTTAAAGTTTAAAAAAGAAGATTACTCTCTATCTTTACAACAAAAGTCTATTAGTGCTATTAGTACTATACTTAAAAAGCCTTCTAAATCTATTTATAATACTATACAACGTATTAAAAAGAAAAAAAATACTTTTTTACCTCTTTCTTAGCCTAAACTAGGCCGCTCTGCTAAGGTCTCTAAAAAAGCTATTCAAGTAGTGAATAGAGACCTAGAAAGAAGCTCTAAGAAAACAAATAAGCGTCTTTTAAAAGAAAATAGTTTATTTTTTTTACTAGAAGCTTACAACACTTATTAAAAGCAGAGAAATACTTTATTTCTACTGCTAACAAAAAACAGCTTTTAAACAAGAAAAGAGCTTTAAATTGCAATAAATACGCTAAAAAGACTATTAAAACATTAAAAAATATTAACTTTAGCAAAGTTATATTTTCTAACAAGTCTTCTATTTAGCGTAGACACGGCGCTAGGCAAGAATAGATCTAAAAATGGAGGAGTAAGCGACTTGGCAAGGAACAGGTGTCTACTACAAATATAAGTAAGTTTTAAAATCTTTTATTTAACTTAAAAATATCTTTAGAATATTTAGTATTTTTCTAGTTTTTTAAATTACTCATAGCTAGCTTGCTAACTAAAATATAGCTCGCGATATTTCTATCTTAGTTTAGGGAGCTATTTAGCTTTAAACCTCTTTTTAAAAGAGGTAAGTAAAACCTCTCTTATTTTATACTTTAAAAGGCTATAACTTTGTTATTACTTTATATTTTTTAGATATTGTTTTATACTTGAAAAGCTAATAGCTAACTCTATTTGGGCTAGAAATTTTAGCAGAATAATGCTAAGATTTCTACAACGCCACAAGTTATTGCCTAGTTTTCTAGTTTTAAGCATCCTGCCTATAGCCTAGATTTAAATCTTTTTGAGAACGTTTAGAGTCTACTTTAAAACGCGCTAGGAAAAAGGCCTGTTGCCTCTTTAGGCATAAGTAAAAGTGTTAAAGCAGTAGAAATGTTTAAAAAGGCAATTTTAGAAGAGTAGGACCTTATACCACAACAAGCAATTAATAATTGTATTAACACTTTACCTAGGCGTTATTTAGCTGTTAAAGTAGCTAAGGGTTGGTATACTAAGTACTAGTCACTAGCTTTAGCTACTTTAATGTAAAAAAACCTTAAAAGATTATTTTTTAATCTAACTTTTGCAATGATTATTGAAATAACATCCTACTTAGATATATTCTAGAAACTATAGTAATATATAACACTTATTACTTTTAGCTAAAAAGATATTGTAAATAAAAAGTTGTTACTAGGTTTAACTAGGCTTTTTTTTTATATACTTTCACTGCCTTTCTGATCCTTTTTTCTGGTGACTAAGCTAGCTCAAAAGTAGCCTTACTAAAAGAGGAAATTATGCGCTTTTCAAACGCAAAAAATTCTAGTTATAGCTTATTTAGCCACTATAGCTTCTAGTATAGTGACTTGGTGAGGTCTAACTTTACTTAATGTAAGCCATTAGTCTTCGTGTTAAAGGGGGAGAAGAACAGTCTAAGCATTGTATCGTTCGTATACAAGTTGTTCGTATGCAGTACTATATAGTGTAGGAAATCCTAAAAGTAAAAAGCAGTAGGTAGAGAGCTTTTATAAAGAAGTATTATAGGCTCCTGCTGCGGTAACGTATGTGTCTTTACTTTCCTCCTCTATCTCTATCGCAATCTTGTTACTAGCTATAGGCTAGCAATTGCTGTTAAACACGTTTTAATTAGTATTGTTTTTTAGTACTTTTAGTAAACTTTTTTAACTTTAATTTTTGCTTAGTAGTCTAAGCTTTTCTGCTCTAAGCGCTTAGCATGAAGACTTTGTTTACATACTGTTTAGATTTTGTTTACTACATACAATCTTTTTTTGACTTTTGCGACTAATTAGTAGAGGGTAGCTACTTTTTACTTTTTTTACAAACCCTATCTTGACTACAACAACAACTACTACCTTTAACACCTTAAAAATAAATAAATAGCTTATTTAGTTATCTAGTTATATTTCTTTAAAAAAGATAATTTTTTAAATTACTTTTTCTTTTTGTCACCCCTCTGTACTTAATGGACAGAAAAGGTTGCTAAGATTACTAATGTTAAGAACTGGATTAGTAAGACTATATTTATTTTTAAGGTATTAAAGGTAGTGGTTGTTGTTGTAGTTAGAATGTGTTTTCTAAAAAAGTAAAAAGCAGCTACTCTTTACTAATTAGTCGCAAAAGTCAAAAAAAGATTGTGTGTAGTAAACAAAATCTAAACAGTATGTTAACAAAGTCTACGCGCTAAGCGCTTAGAGTAGAAAAGCTTAGACTACTAAGCAAAAATTAGAGTTAAAAAAATTTGCTTAAGGTACTAAAAACAATACTAATTAAAACGTGTTTAACAGCAATTACTAGCTTATAGCTAGTAACAAGATTGCAATAGAGATAGAGGAGAAAAGTAAGAATATATATGTTACTGCAGCAGAAGCCTGTAATACTTCTTTATAAAAGCTCTTTACTTACTACTTTTTACTTTTAAGATTTTCTACACTATATAGTACTGCATATAAATAACTTATAAATAAATAATATAATACTTAAACTATTTTTTTCTCCAGACTTTACTAAGTTACTATACTAAAAGCTATAGTAGTAGATTACAAAGCTAGCGTTTACTATTATTAAGTAGCTACTTTTATTAGTGAAAAAAGAGCTAGTAGTAATAGTCTTTATAGTAGTTAAGTTAGTGCAAAGGTTAACATATAACTATAGTTAAAATATCTTTAATACGTCTAGTATTATAAATGTTAAAGTTATAATAAGAACTATAAAAGGCTAGTTTAGCTAGTATACTATATATACTGCGTATGTTAATAGTCTAAGTGTAGTAAAAGTATATTACTTTAGTAATCTTCTTTTGCGTAAATGCAACCTTAGTAAAAAGACTTAGAAGTAGCTTTGTAAGAAGTAAAGGCGTGTTAAAACAGCTATTAAGTAGCTAAAATAAACTAACAAGTAGGAAGATTTTATAAGTTGCCTTTAAGAATAAGAGAGCTGTGTATAGATAGTAATGCTATTGTTATTTATTTACATCTAAGAATAGGCACTGAACGCCGCAACTGCAACACCGCCAGGATGGCGACAGGACAACAGAAGTTGCGGTCAGCGGTAAATAGTTAGCGGTAAATGGTTATCGGTTAAGAGGGTTAGTTAGAGGTTAATTACTTCTATAAAAGGAAAAGAATACGTAGTATTTGTTACAAACCTAAGAAGAGAGAAGGTACAGACTATGTATAAAGGATAGAGGCAGGAAGAGGTCCTAGACTACCTAAACAAAGGGCAAGCCTTTGTGTGCTAATAGATAACGCCACCCCGCACTAGGCACGTGATCCTACAGGCCTTAGCAGAAATTCTTTATAAGACAAGTTATATGCGTTTTATAATATACTACAAAATCCTACAACGTCGTACGCATAAGACAGCATAGAATTTTATAAAATATTATAGAATTTTGTAGGATAATATAACACTCTTTTAGTATATAGTAGTAGGCATTAAGCTTTTATTGCTTAGTATGTTTAACTTTAAGTATAATTTAAAAATTACTTAATTCTTAACCTTTCTAACTTATTATATTATTCTACTAAATATGCTAACACAATTTTATATTATTATATTAATTTACTAATTATGCTAGTATAACTTTTATTTATTGCACTTATCTATTTTAAAAGAACTTATATAAATTATTTATAAATAATTTCTATACTTTAAATACTTTTGAAATAGGTAATACTATAATAAACACCTCTACTAATATTCTAACAATAAGAATAAATATATAAGCTAATAAGCCTAACACTTACTATAGTAATTATAATAAGCTTAATAGATAGCTACTTTAAGTTAATTAATACTTCTATATTGAAAAGACTAAAATTAATAATAATACTGTAGTTGTATAAGCCTTTGCGTCCTTATAAGAAGCTACTAAAAAATATGGTAATTTTTTTTGTTAATATAAAGATATTACTGTTAATAATAATATTAATAAAGAACTTATTAAAGACTAAAATAACTTTAAAATAAAAATAAAAAAAGTATTCTTACTCTTTAAAAGATCTGTAGTAGCATAATAAAAGATTTAAAAGTTATAATAAATGCGCTTTACAGCTAACTATATAATAAAGTCTTAGCAGTACTAAATAGTTATCAAATAGAATAATAACGCTTAGATATAGATATACTAATAAAGTCTTAAACTAGCTATACAAGTAGAATTTATATAAAGTAAAGCTACTCTTTATAAGCTTAACAAACTTATAGCTAAAGCTATTTAAGTAAATAATAATTTTTATAAGCTGTAGTTAGAAGAACAACTGTTTACATAAAGAAATTAGCTTCGGCCTTTTAAGACAACCTTTTGATGTAACTACATATTTTGTAGACACCTTTTTAGTAAAAAAAGATTTATTACTAACAACAGGTATCTAGGCTTATGCCCCCTTGTTTAGCATTACTGGCACGCAATTAGTGTGTCGCATGTTTAAACAGAAACGAAGATATGCAATATTTTTCTAACTAACCCTCTTAACTAATAACTATTTACTGCTAACTATTTACTGCTAACTACAACTTTTATTGTCTTATTACTATCTTAGTAGTGTTGCCGTTGTGGCGTTTAGTGCCTATTCTTAGATGTAAATAAACAACAATAGCATTACTATTTATATATAGCTTTCTTATCTCTAGAGGCAACTTATAAAATTCTTTTACTTATTAGTTTATTTTAGCTACTTAATAGCTGTTTTAATACGCTTTTGCTCTTTATAAAGCTACTTTTAAGTCTTTTTACTAAAGTTATATTTATATAAAAAGAAATTGCTAAAGTAATATACTTTTACTATACTTAGACTATTAATATGCGTAGTGTATATAGTCTACTAGCTAAACTAGCCTTTTATAGTTCTTATTATAACTTTAATATTTATAATACTAGACGTATTAAAGATATTTTAACTATAGTTATATTTTAACTTTTACACTAACTTAACTACTACAAAGACTATTACTACTAGCTTTTTTTTAACTAATAGAGGTAGCTACTTAATAATAGTAAACGCTAACTTTGTAATCTACTACTATAGCTTCTAGTATAATAACTTAGTAAAGTTTAACTTTACTTAATATAAGCTATTAGTTTTTATGTTAAAAGGAGAAAAAAATAGTTTAAGTATTATATTGTTTATATGTAAGTTGTTTATATGCAGTACTATATAGTATAAGAAATTCTAAAGGTAAGAAATAGCAAGTAGAGAGCTTTTATAAAAAAGTATTATAGGCTTCTGCTACAGTAACGTATATGTTCTTACTTTTCTTCTTTATCTTTAAACACGTTTTAATTAGTGTTGTTTTTTAGTACTTTTAGCAAATTTTTTTAACCCTAATTTTTGCTTAGTAGTCTAAGCTTTTCTGTTTTAAGCGCTTAGCGCGTAGACTTTATCTACCTACTGTTTAAATCTTGTTAACTATACACAATCTCTTTTTTAACTTTTGCGACTAATTAGTAGAGGGTAGCTGCTTTTTACTTTTTTTAGAAACCCCATTTTAACTACAACAACAACAACCACCACCTTTGACACCTTAAAAATAAACATAAAGAAATTATTTACTAAAAGATATAAATGCTTAGCCTTATTAAGCATGCTAACGTTTATACTTTAACTAAGGTTAATAACTAAATAATACTTTTAGAATCCTAAGATATTATATAACTAATAGCTACAAGCCTATATACTATAATAACTTAAATAAAAAATCTAAGAAAAGTAAGCTTTAGTACAATAAAAAAAGTAAGAAAAGAATTACTTGCTATATATATAGTAAAAAAAGTTATACAAAGCAGGACTACTAGAGCTAAAGCAAAGTAACGTAATAGTTAAATGTCATTTACTATGTAGTACGTATCAACAATTTAAAGGAAGAATAGAATATTATTACTTAACTTACTATTACGGTCTAAGGACAAGACTAAGTAAATATTAATAGTTTAATTAACCTCCTTATACTTGCTCTAAAGGAAGCTTTAGACAACAACGTCTCCAAAATAATACTTAAAAAAGAAATAAAACTAACTCTAGCTAACTAAACTAAGTATAAAGAAATAGTTGGGTTCTAAAAAAACTACTAGCCCTCTACACTAGTAATAAGGGAGAAACTAATAGCTAAGAATAAGAAAGTTTTACTACTTACTATATAAAAATACTCTACAATGCTAGATAAGCAAAATCTTAACATATAAGTACTACTACTCTTAAAAATATAATATTCAAATATTTTAGCTAAGAAATTTAACGTTCTGCTAAGGCAGCTTAAATATTTTAAAAATATTTTTTCAAGACTTTATAGAAAAATATTAATAAAATACTAGTAGTATACTAATTTACTAAAAGAACTGTAGAAGAAAGAGATTAATCTAGCAACAACTATTAATAAAACTCTACATAATAATTTTATATTGAGATAGACTTAAAATACTTTAGTATTTTAAGTCTATCTCAATACATTAGGCAACACGCTAGAAGCACAAGGCACAAGAAGTTAGCTGTAAGAATATATACTATTAGATAAATTTGCGTAACCTAGAACACGCAAAGTACTTATAAATAATATACATATATTATAGCTGTACTATCTACTATTTAGACAAGTAAAGATTAGAATAATTTCTTAAGAAACTAAAATAAATACCTAGATGCAAATAGCTATAGTATAACTACCTTAATCACAAGTGCGTAGTATATATATAAAATAAATAATATAGCCTATACTTTTATAAATACAACAATTTGAAAGAAACTTTGCAAATTTATATAATGTAGTAGAAGAATAATAAGAATAGAGCTTATATATATATAAGTGTAACTAGCCTTTATAATATATATACCTTTATATTCAGTGCAAACTATATATAGTTGCTAATAAATTTTTTAAATTTAGCATATAGTTTCTTTTAAATAAACGCCTAAAACCCTTAGAACTGCCAGAAAAAGTAATATAGTAAATTCCGTAAGCCTTTTTTAGTTACTAGTAAAGCTTAATGAATATTAAGAAATAGCATTAGTGGATTTTAGCTCTTAAGCTAACTTTATGTTCTTTTAAGCAGTGCAAGTAGTAGGTCTATAAATACTAAAAAAATAAGAACTTTAATTACTATATATAGCTAATAGTTAGCCTATGCTTGTCAAAATGACTATTACACACAAGTTTAACAATATAACGCTTATTATTTCAGAATACAAAAAAAGTTAATCATAAATATTTTTAAATTAGCTAAATGTAATATTATATTAAAAATTTTTTAGTTATAAAAGTATAATCTCTAGATTAACTAAAAGTAAAAGAAGTTTTTATTTAAGTGCTGTAAACTAAAGGTAACTATAAACTAGCCTACGCATTTAACAACTATAATAGTAAATAAGAAGAAAATTTACATTATTACTATAAGACAGCAAACTTTAACTAAAAACAGCCTAATGATATAAGAGTTTAACTTAATAAATACTAGTTAAGCACTTTTAGGTTATAAAATTTAAGTTTTAGAGTAATACATAACTTTAAATATCTTAAAAAAGTATAAAGAATTTTAGTACTTCTTTATAAAATTAGTAAAGCAAAGCCTTACTAAGACACTAACCTTAAGACTATAAAATTATTCTAGAAGAAGAGAAGACTCTACTTTTTAAACTAATTTATTAATTATTAAGAATAAAACTTAAGAAACTAAGGACTAAGCTAAATAAGAATTTTAGAAAAGAATATATTAGACTTTTAATATTACTAGTAGGATTTTATATACTTTTTGTACTAAGAATAAATAGGCTACTAAAGATATGCGTTTACTACTAGAAACTTAATAATACTGTAGTAAAGAATTAATATTTACTACTTAATATTATAGAGCTTTAGAATTAATTATATTACACTAAAGTCTTTATAGTATTAAACCTCTAAAACAGATACTATCTTTTTAAAATAAAGTAAAGTAAAGAATATAAGACAGCGTTCTAAGCATATTATAAACATAATAAAATATACTATTATGCTATTTAAGCTTATAAAAGCCTTAGCAATACTTTAAGAACTTATTATTAATATATAAAAAGTATATTTAGCTATTTTTATTATAGCATACTTAGATAATATCTTTGTTTACTTTAAGATCTTAAGAAATTATGTAGAATACATCTATATAGTACTAAGGTGCCTAGACTAGTTCAACTTTTAACTTAAACTAGAGAACTACAACTTTTATAAAAATAAAGTTACTTTATTTAAAGATATAGTAGAGGCACAAGGAGTATAAATAAGTAAAGAAAAAATAAAGGTAGTTAAAGAATAGCTGTAACTAAATATAATAAAGAAAATCAAATTATTTTTAAAACTTTTAAACTTTAACTAATAGTTTATCAGAGACTACTTTAAAATTACTATCTTATTAATAAGACTTATAAGGAAAGAAATACTCTTTAAGTAAAGTAAAGAAGTAGAAAATGCTTTTTAGATAATAAAGAAAGTAAGCATAGAACTACTATACTTTTATATAATTTAAGTAAAATAACTATTGCGCTTTAAAACTAATGTATTAAACTTTATTCTAGAAGGCTACGCTAGTTTGCTATATAAAGGTAAATAGTACTCTATTGCGAACTATTTCTAGATTTTCTCTAGACTAGAAGAATAATATAATGTTTATAATAAGAAGCTATTAGCTATTGTTGTATATTAATAGTATTAGGGAGTATACGCAGAAAGCTACTTAGAACTTATAATATTTGTAAATTATAAAAGCTTAGTTAACTTTACAACTACTAAAGTACTTAACTAACAATGAGTAAAATAGTTAGAATTAGTTAAATAATATAAGTTTAAGATTATATATATACTAGAGAAAAATGATAGCAGAGTAAATACTGTTAGCTACAACATAATATTACAGAAACTAAGAAGATTATTAATATTATAATACTTAAGATTAATAAAGATAGATTATTAGAACTAACAAAAATACTAAACTCAAATTTAGAAATAATACACAATATACTAAAGGATTAATAAAGAGCAATTATTAAATAACACTATAATAACTTTGTATATAGTTACCCTAGTATTACATAAACTATAAAACTTATTAAAAGAAATTATAAATTTCTAAAAATAAAGAATAAAGTTACTTTTTTTAATACTAAGTGCGCAGACTGTTGAAAGAACAAGTATAGTACTTATACACCTCATAAAGAAATGCAAGCAATAATGTAACGAACACGTTACAACTCTATTATCCTCACCGTTATCTTAGGATCTTACCTGTATAGGACCTTCTCCGGTCCTAGCCTAGAGCGCAGGTATAAAGACAGCTCAGGACCTATAGTTGCTCTATAGATTTTTCATATCCTTTTGTACAAGGCTTATAGGTGTCTTATTTAAATTAAGGCTTATTTGTAGATTACAACGCACTCCTATATGCCTTGCTGTAATCTCTTCTACTAATACTAATCTGTAAGTCTTGCCTACGCTTTTACATTATATTAAAAATCTTGTTCTAGCTAGTAATAGTATTTAAAACAATATTACAGCTGTTTGTTTAGACTACGCCTAAGCCTAAGCCTCTCTAGAAACAAACTAGAAGTTTTACACTATTAAGTCTAACAACACCTTAGGTAGAATCCTTTAAATCATCTACTAACTAAAGCTTTTAAGTTTAGAACTTTTAACCTTAATAACAAGGTAAATTACTTTAGAAAAGTTACGTAGAGTGCGCTAAGGTAGAAACACAAAGACTACTAACAACCTATTAATATTAGAATTAAACGCTAATAGCTAACTAAAATTACCCTAGACCCTCTTTAAAGCCTGTCTAAAAATTAACTTGCTACTAGATTATAAAGATCGTCCGTAGATAATCTGTGTTAGTTCTCTTGGAATGAGTGAGTGCGATGGACGGGGGTTGTACTAGCACGATTGGTAGATTAATATAATAGTACAGGTTTGTGTTAGCACGTTTAGTAAAATAATATAATAATATAGAGAAGTTAAGAATTAGGTAATTCTTAGATTACACTTAAAGTCAAACACACTAAGCTATAAGAGCTTAATACCTACTACTATATACTAAGAGAGTGTCTTGCTATCTTATAGAATCTTATGCTGTCCTATGCGTAAGACGTATAGGATTTTGTAGTATATTATAAGACGTATATAACTTATTCTATACAGAATTTCTGCTAAAGTCTATAGAATTACGTGCTTAGTGCAAGGTAGCGTTATTTATTAGCATATAAAGGCGTTGCCTTTTGTTTAAGTAGTCTAGAATCTCTTTCTACCTTTATTTTTTATACATAGTTTGTACCTTCTCTCTTCTTAAGTTTATAACACTATCCTCCTCTTTTATATTCTTGTCTTTATAAACTAGCCTAATAGTTTCCTGCAGTACTACTTATTGTTACGTACTTAGTAATTATATAAATAGTATTAATTAACTTGCTATAGTTACTTATTGATATTATATTAAAAAGAGTTTATTGTATTAAATATCTTTATTAAAGAAGGCGGGTAAAAATTGTTATTAAAATAAAGTTAAAAAGTATGTTCTAGTAAAAGTGCTGTTGCTAAATTATTTGTAGCTAAACTAAAAGTTAGCCTAATTAAAGTAGTAAGAGTTTAAAGCTAATATAGTAAAGTTAGTTATACTTAAAGCGTTGTTAGTAGCACGTGCAAAAAAAAATTATTTTTAAAAATAATATAAAGTACTAGCGCGTTATAAGTTGTAGTTAATAAATAAGTTAAAAAAATTTATTAAAAAGATTAAAGCTTTAAAAGCTGTAGAGGATACTAACTGTAAGGTTAATATTTTAGAAAGTAGCTTAATACCTAGTACGCTGTTGTTAGATTAGAGCGCGTTCTTTTTTATTTATTTAGAAGGTAATTCTACTTTTAATAACTTCTTAAGTAAGTTACATAGTACTGTGTAAGTAGTTAGTAACAATTTATAAAGTTTATATTTAGTTTCTATGTATTTTTACTATTTAAGTATTTTAAATATTTAACTAAGTATTCTTTGCTATTATCTTATACTTAGTATGCTAGAATTTTCTTAACTTTAAAGATATTGTTTTTTTTTATTTTAAAGTAGAAAGTTTTTTGTAATAGTATTTCTAAGTTTATTAGTTCTAACATGTTAATATAAAATCTTAGGTAGATTTTTATATTTAGTAGAAGGTTAAATATATATATAACTAGGCCCTTCTAGTCTAGAATTAAAAATAGTCTAACTTTAACGTTATTAAGTTTTTTATTAGGTTATTTAGTGCAAAAAATTTTTATAAGTAAATATACTTTATCTCTTTTTTTTTAGCTAAGGCGCTATTTTTTATTTTTAGTTAATATATAAAATACTTTAGCATTAAGCTTTCTTAAGTGTTATTTTAAGTAACTTATATACTGTCTTTAGCTTATTAGCTATAGTAATAGCTACTTTTATTTTCTAGCTTAAAAATGTTTATATAAAGAGATTTAGGTATCTTTTATAGTTTACGTAAGATAGTATTTATTTTATAAATTCTAAAATTTTGTTATTATATGCTATTTATGCTATAAGTAGTAGTAATACTTAATTATTTTGCTGTTAATTAACATATATCTTAAAGTATCGTATGCGAGTCGTTCGTATGCGGTACCGTGTGGTGTGGGAAATCCTGAAGGTGAGAAGCAGCAGGCAGGGAGCTTTTATGAAGTA
>WBOK01000338.1:0-71217 GCA_009289805.1 Alternaria gansuensis | reverse complement strand
CACCCCTCATCTCACTTTTCCTTTTGCTTCAAGAAAAAGAAAAAACTCCTCGCACTCTTTAAAAAAAACCCCATTCCTCCTCTCCGCCCACAGACAGCCTCGAGTAAAACACGACATCCGCCTCCCTCGGGCGATGGATTTGGCGCGGAGCTTTTCGTCTTCGGTGGGGAAGTGTGGGACGCTGAGGGACGGGGAGGTTAGGAATGGGGTTGGTTTGTTGGCGTTGGGTGCTTGGGGGCGAGATACGTACGTTACTATAGGATGGTGACGATGTATATACTGCGCCGACACAGACAATGTGAGTTGCGGCACTTTCAGGCATGCTTTTATGCGTCATCGACCATGTGTAGTCAGATTCAGGTTGGTGGAAAGGTGAGGAAGTGTATGTAAGTTTGACATTGTGGAGCTCAAGTGCTAGAGAGGTTACGTCAAGTGTCGCGTGCCTTTCCAGCGCGATTGCGCGCCATCACATGTCCCGCCGAACAATGGATCGTCTATGGTACCAGATGGTTAATCACCACAAGGTGTTTCACCTTCACTGAATACATGCCCAGGAAACAAACAGATACCAAGTCAAGATGTTCTACACTACTTCCATCTTACCTCTGGTTATCTAGGCCCTGTAGCCCCATAGCCTCCTTGAGAGCATCCGTCTTCTCCGCCTCTCCCTTCTCCCTAAGCGCCACCTTTTCCACCTCACCAAAAGCCTTGAGCGCATCACCATACTGTTCAAAAACGCCCTTTCTATACTGTTCAAAAACGCCCTTTCTATACCCGTCACAAATCTTCTTGACAAAACCCTCTTCATTCCACCGTGCCTCAAGAAAATCTTCAAACTTTTCTTGCGGGGACGAGCGTTGCACACCCCAGGCAGCCTTGTAAGCGGCACCAAGAGCACACGCATTTCCTCCGATTTCAAGCTTGTACACGCCGTCTGAGCCGCCAAGGACTTGGCCGGCGAGTTCGGCGATGGCGGGGTTCACAGCACCACCGCCAACCATGTAGATTCTGCGGGGCTGGGCGGGGAGAGAGCCCTGGGGTTCGACGAGGGATTGCGATCGAAGTCTCAGGGAAAGGAACTGAGATTCGAGGATCGCGCGGGCGTCGGCTTGAGGGATAGGCCAAGACTTATCCTCTGTCTTGCCTTGAGCAGCCTCCGGTGCTATTGGCGAGAGCTCGTTGTCTTTGGCGAGGAAGCGCCATGTTCCTGCTTTGACATTCGGTACAATCTCTGGGCGGGGAAAGAAGAGACCTAGACGCATGGGATCGGACGGCTGGGCCTGGCCGAGTGCAGGAGTTGTGAGAGCTGTTTGATTGAACTGGTCCCAGGATTTGTCGGATGAGCCCGAGGCTTTATTGATGGCGTCGCGGATGTGCTCGCGTGCTAGGCCACCGTTCTTGTAGCAGAGCATGAACATGTAGAGGCCTGCTGTGGTGGGGTGGTTCATGAAATGGTATGCTGGGTCCGGCCTATACTGGGGTGTGGACATGAGGAACGTTGTTGACGTTCCTAGCGAGACAATGGCATCTGACGCGCGGAGAGGGAGGGCGAGGATAGTCGATGGGTTGTCGCCTGTGAAGGCTATGACCTGGGCCGACGACGGGAAGCCATAGCGCTTGCTGAAGTACGGCGAGACGGTACCGAAGCTTGAACCTCCGTCTTCAGGGACATTGCCTAGCTTCTTCCTGAGGTCTTCGATGCCTTCGCTTCCGCCAGCTGCAAGTGCAAGAAGATCTTCATGCCAGCGGCCGTTCTTGATGTCCCACAGATTTGCTCCACATACGTCTCCGATATCAATGGGGGCTACTTTGCCGAGGAAGATGGAAGCGAGGAAGGAGGATACGAGGGAGATGCGAGCGGTCGCCTTGTAGGCTTCGGGGTATTTGTCGTGGTAGCGGAGGATCTGAGGGCCACTGAAGCGCTGTTGTGGTGTTAGGATTAATGGGAACTTGGAGAGGGTAGTAACGTACATGGTGAGCACTGCTTCCGGTAGCTAGTGCCAAGTTCCTCGGCTCTTGGAGTGTCGCATCGAAAGCATCACACTGCTTCTGGGTACTTGCGTCCTGCCAATTCGGGCTGAAAGGGTGGCTGAAAGCACCCTTCTTCTCGCCCTTGGCACCCCCTTCCAGCTGCTCGAGCAGCGTCTTGCCAGCATCTAGACTGCCAAGTAGTGTCTCTGCATCTTTGCTCCAGAAGACAGTGCCATGCTGCATACCCGCACCCGAGATACCCTGGACCTTGGAGAAGTCGGCGCCTTGCTCCTTCAATCGCTGCAAGACGAGGTCAATGGCCTCAAGCCACAGGGCGACGGGCGCGAAGACTTCGCCTTCATCAGGGTTTGTGAGGACACCCTTCTCAATCCCATACTTGGAGAGATCGGCGTCAAAGTCGACTTTGGCTTCGTGGACAAGTTTGAGATCGGAACCAACGATGATACCTAGAAAACCGCCATGGCGTCAGCTCAAGCTGGAAGTCCTGAGAGTGGGGTAGCTCCAGCGGGGGGCTCCAGCGGGGGCTCCAGCGGGGGCTCCTCACCTTTGAGTTGCTGCGTGCTCAAGTCGAAGCCCAAGAATTGATCAGCCATGGTCGCAGTATGGCAATGCCGTGTCGAGCTGCAGAGGGGAGATTATGGGTGTTATGGCGTGGCAAGTCATGGCTAAAATAAGCTGATCACGTCTCGTCGTGTTGGAGGTCGCTCCTCACGCCCAAGGTACGGCACACTTACGCAAGACCCACATGGACAGACAAGCTACATCACAGGCAATTTTGCCGGCGGTGCCTGCAGCAGCGCCAGTGCTCTGGCGCAAAGGCAGTGAAGGGCGGATAAATTCGTGCCGCGACTACAGCTGCGAGTTTCTGGGGTTCTGTCTCGGCCAAACGCCGATGGCAGCTAGGGATGTTTGTTAGCGTGGGGAGGTGGGGGTGTAGCGGTCTAGAGCGTGGGCAGGGGTCGAATGGGGGGTGATGGATTCAATAGATAGATATTCAAGTGTCGAATGTCTTGTATATGCGGCCGGGTAGTCCTTCTGCCCAACTCCGAACGCCCAGCCATGTTTGTCTATAGATGTACACTAATCACTTCCTTCGTCTTGCGTTGGTGCCAGTGGCTTCGTGTTTGTGGTCGTGATCGTGGTCATGGCCGTGATTGTGTTCTGCTTCAGATGCTGGGCTCGACGTCGCAGTAGGGTCGCCAGGGATGAACTCGTCAAGAAAATCCGGCGCCTCCGCCGAGTTGGCTACAAAGCGCACGCGCACCTTCTTTACTCCGCGCACTTTGTTACCGATGCGCTCCCGGATAAGGTTCTCGACTTGACGTGTCTGCTCAATGGTCCAGTTACCGGATACGCCAATCTCAAGATCCATCAGATAGTTCTGGCCAGCTTTGACACCCTGAATGGCCCGCACATTGACTGGCTCAGATGCGGTTGTGATGCCCTCTAAAGCCTTGGTTGCGGCTTTCCGAACATTGTCCTTCATCTCCTTGTCCACGCCAACGTCTGCCAATTCCAATAGCGCTTGCCTAGTGTTTCCCCAGCCAGCTTGAACGACCATGAGCGAGATGACCAATCCACCCACAGGGTCTAGCCATTTGGCGTTATTGAGGACGTTGGAGCCGGCGATCAGCAGGAGAGCGACGAAGGCGGTAAGGGAGTCTACGCGGTGGTGGTAGGCGTTGGACGCCAGGACGGTGGACTTGCGTTCTTTGGCGATTTTGAGGGCTGGAGTGGTTGTCAGCACGCGCTTCTTGGGCTGTCAGGGGTCTGCTTACTCGCTCGGTACAGCCACTCCTTGATGGCAATGGAGCCAGCAGCAAGCCAAATGGCATTGATGTTGGGACCCAAGTCGTCGATGCCGTGATGGTGGTGATGCGGTATAAGCCCCCATTGCTCAGCTATCTCGGCGGCTTCGGGGAAGAACTGCTTGCAGAGGGCCAGTAGAGCGGTCCAGCCCATGAAGAAGCCTCCTGCGAGCAGTATGCCGCTTACACCGAGCGAACCCAAACTCTCAATCTTTCCGTATCCGCTGGGGAAGCGGTCAGTGGGTGGCTTGAGGGACCAGCCGACGGTTGCGAGCGTCATAATGTCGCTCACGAGGTCGGTCAGACTGTGGATGGCATCGGCGATGAGTGCTGGCATGCATTAGTTCAAGTCGACATGGATGCGCGCATGCATCTTACCTTGACTGTTGAAGACGTAGCCTCCAAAGCCCTTGCTGACAGCCATGCCCAAGTTGACGTACAGGCCGATCTTGGTGATGCGCACGCCGGCATCATTCTTGTTCTTGGACAGGAGGAAAGTGTTATCGTGGTGATGGTGATGGGAATGCCCGGCATGGTCCCGTTTCTGCGTGGCGCACGTCATGGTGGAAGGGGAAACGTGTGGTTTGCGGTGGACGGTGGAAGACCAGTTAAGTAGAGGCGCTGTATGCGAAGGATTCTGGAGGTATTGGGCGCCTCTGGTCGTCGTCGTCGTCGTCGTCGTCTGCGTGCAGAGAACGCGCAATTGGGGCCGGCAAGTGGGAAGCTTGTAGGCGTAGCGTAGTCGGACGTGCGGTCGCACGGGAGGCTGCGTCGAGGAAGAGTAGCTGGACTGAGCACCCTGCAGGGTTCGGGGTGAAAGTAAGACGCGTCCACGCTGGCCAAACTGGACACGCATGCCATCTCCATTTCTGCAGGCGGTGCGCAGTAACATGGGACGTCGTGGCAGCGGGTGCGCCTTTTTGAGTTATGCGAGAAGCCCAGATGCGACTTGCTGCGAGTATCTCCAGTCAATTTTGAGCCTCTTCCGCGGTGGCTATCGGCCCTCGTTCCTGGCGTATCATGCTGCGCGCCTTTTGCGTCAACAGACGGCAATTGTGGGGGGGAGGGGGGCAGCCCTCTCTACCGCCACACCCGTCCCGCTTCACCATTTTCTTTGGTTTCCAAGGAAGACACTGTTGTATTCGCCAGGCTGTACCTTCTTACTAGTACCTCAAAGCTCTACTCATAGATAAGAAGAAAAAATGGTGGTGTGCAAGTGGCAGCGAAAACTATTGCCGTTCCGCTCCAATTCTGTCGTCCAAGAAGATTGCCTGATTTGACATTTACACCGAGGCATAGTAATTATATTCATGTTTTCATAGCGTCGTCATGTTAACAGGGACATGGACCTGAAGATCCTCCGCGTTTCACACTTGGGGAGGACGCGTGTGTCAATACGACCAGAGCCAAGAAATGTGATAGCTATCGTTTCGTTGCTTGTTGCCTGTTCTGCAAAGCTTCTTCAAATATCTATAGCCTTGGTTTCGCACTATCGTCACTCACAGCGTCCGTCGCGCGCGCAAGTACCCAGTTGACCACGTCGTCTCGGAACGTGTCTTTATCAGGACTAGGCTCGTCGTGTACTGACAAGGTTAGTTTCCAACACGCTGGATTGGATCGATTACTCACAGCGATGGTAGTGCCCCGCATACGACTTGAACTCCTTGTCCTTGACTTGTAGCGCATCGAAGAGGCGCTTGGAGGCATGGTAGCTGGTGATGCCATCTTGTTCTCCATGTGCCATCCAGATCCTCGTCACCCCACCCTCTCCAGCATTGTCAGGTATGACAATCTTGCCACTAGACAAAGCATTGGTTCGATCGAGCAATCCGGCAAGCCCCTCGAGCGTGCCCGTATCGTGGCAGAGCTCGTCTTGATCGAATCGCTTGCAGACGTCCGGGTCTCGTGAGATGAGTTTTGGATCCAGCTTGTTGGTCATTTGACGCTTTGCCATGACTTTTCCAGCCACTCTACCCAAGAAGACTGTGATGGGAGACGGCTTGGACTTGGGATCAAAGTCGACAAAAGGCGACTCCAAGACATAGCCGCGGATGTGCTTGCGGACCTCCTCTGGACCTTGTGCAGCGTAGCAGAGGGTCTCGCCGCCGCCCATGGAATGCCCCATCATGAAGAGCGGCACAGGACTCGGGATCAATGTCTTCATGAAGGAAGTGATATCGTCAAGGACCTGACTAGTTGGTCCCGTGTCTCCTCGCTCGGCGGGTTCTGTTACAGAGCGGCCCCATCCCCTGCGCCTCGTCAGTATTGAATATTGGAAGCAGTGCACGGTACGCACCTCTGGTCGAACGTGTAAACTTCGATGCCTCTAGACGCCAGATGGGGAAACAAGTCGCCGTAGGTGTTGACTTGACATGTGTCAGAGGAGAAGTATTCATGTAGCTAGTATGATCCCACCGTGCTAGAGACAATGTTAGCGATGCATTCCATGTTGCATGTGCGAAAACCATACATCTGAGAAGCCGTGGATGAACACAAGCCGTGCTTTTGCCGGCCCGTTTGTCTGCTCAAGAAGTTAATGCCGATGGTATTGATAGTGGGTTCCACCGTACCCTGAACGTCTTCGTATACAGCTGCTTGCCATCGGGCAAGGTATGTGTGCCCTCCTCGTCGGACATGGCGACACTATCGACGGAGGCTGGGGAGATGCAAGGTACTGTTTTTGTTTGGGCTTAGGACTAGAACCACGGGAGAGGTGTAGTGTGCCAGGCAATGCAGGCGTGGTTGAGTTCAAGTAATGGGAAACGCAAGAGTAGTTGGCATGTTGCCTTGTGTTGATGACAGCCCTGGCCCCCGCATGCGGCATAGCTTTCTTGGTACCACCAGCCACTCGCACATGTCAAACGCAACAGCCCATTCGCAGAAACTTCAAGGCCACTAATCTGGGCTATATTTGGATGCCCGGAAACGTGGCGACAACATGGTGAGGGTGAAGTCAGCTAGCCCTGCCCGCTGGCGTCCAAGCTCCTGCCCAGTGGATCATGCTGCATACCGCATTGGACCCCCCTCCACCCGGCGTCCCCACTTAGATTTTCCTCGTAGTCAAGACACTTTGTTCTTGCCATGAGCATTTCTGCCCGTCGACTTTTGTCCCATCATTCCTTCTCGAGACGGCCCTCTTCGCAGAGAAGCATGCTGGGCAGCATGCCACAAGCTCGCTCAGCAAAAGCGATCCTTAGCCATCAAGAGCGCACCGCGACCGAACCGCGCGAGAACGACCTCCACACGGCCTCCCTTGCCAAAGTGACGCCTGTCAACGGTCGGATCAAGCGCTTCAAATTCGAAATCAAGGAAAAGGACGGCTTCAACGTATGACGATGTCCATCTCGCTCGCGACATGCGCTGATGGATAAGTCAGTTCCTCCCCGGCCAATGGCTCGATGTCTTTGTGCCTGACGTAGACAAGGCCGGCGGTTTTACCATAACTTCGTCGCCTTCAGAAGCCCTACCGCGATCGGATCCCGACTTCGTACCGTACTTTGAGCTAGCCGTACAGAAGAGCCCCGACAACCCGCCGGCAGCATGGCTGTGGCAGCCGGTCGAGGAGATCCTGGGCAAGGACATCACTGTGCGTGTGGGCGGCAGCTTCGTATGGCCTCCTCCCTGTCTGGACATGAAGAAGATCAAGCGCGCCATCTTCATTGCAGGAGGTGTCGGAATCAAGTGCGTCCAGCTACGCACTCACAGACTCGCACGTCTCGACTGCTAACACCCCGCAGCCCTATGATGTCAATGATGACCTACATAAACCAGAACTACCCGAACCTGGAAGTGCGCTTCTTGTACTCCACCAAAGTCCCATCGCGGGAAACCAATCCGAGCGAAGTTCTTTTCCTGCAAGATGTGCTCGACCTCTTCCGCATACCCAGATTCAAGGTGACCAAAGACCGCCTTGAGCTCTTCTTCACAGGGACTTGGGACGGGTCTGAGATGGGCACAAATGACGGTGACCTGATACATCCACTCATGTCTCTGACGCTGCCGCAAATTGACTCGGCTACCGAAGTGCCAGTGTGTGCGTGGACGCATCGCATTGACGATATTGCCCTCTCCAGCGCAATCGGCAACAGGAAGGAAGCGCAATCTACCGTCTTCTACGTGTGTGGACCTCCAGACATGACAGATGACATGGTCAAGTTTATCAAGGAACAGGATAACGTGGCACCTGAGAGAGTGCTGTGCGAGAAGTGGTGGTAATGGAAAGGTCAAGGTAATTTACTCTTGCATAGTCCAAGGCGATCAATAACAAGTTTTGCACTCGGCCATCGTTCCGTCGCTGCGGCAAGCGATGCTGTATGTACGATGCTCACACCATTAAGTCGAATTTACGCGCCCACAAAGGCCGTAAATTCGCGACGGCTCGTGATGGCTCCACCTTTCAAACTCAGTGTGAGAATCATGGCCACCGTTGCTCTTTGCGCCTCCAGACATCTACCGTCCACACGACACAGCAAGCGATCGCTTGTGCCGTGCGACCCCACGATAAGGCCCTCCATTTCATCCGACCTCTGACCTCGAAGTTCTATATTAAATTGCCCGATTCGTCGATATTAACCCTCATTCTCCTGCACAAAATGCAGGGATGGCGCAAGGAACAAGCCGTCTAGCTCCCGCATGCAGCGCCGTCCTGCAAGTCTGATTCGCCATCACACCCTACGAGCTGTGTGACCGCGCAGCATGTGTCTGCCACTCAGCGCCTGCAATGCCTCTTTCGCCCCTCAGTTCACGCACTGGCGTCGGCTAAGATGGGGGCTTACATGGCTGTTAAGAGCGTGGAAGGCCCCGGAATGCGGGATGCTGATGCTTCGTTTGTGCCTCTGAACCTCGAGCACAAACGACGACTGTGTACGACTACCGGAGGCTTTTGGTAGCATCTCCAGCTACCATCTTCGGACTACCGACGACTGCGCAACAAGACTGGACGGCGCATTTGAACCTTGTCCCCGCAAATCGCCATCCATCCGAGCGTAGCTGAAAGCGCAGTCTCACATACACACGGCTTCGTCAGCCACCGCACATCACCGTCGAGTGTGACGGCTTCGAACGTTCATCATGGGTTTCTTCGTATCACGATCGTGGCGCCTACCGAAGATCATCTATTTTCTTATGATTTTTGAACTCCCATTTACCGTGGCCAACCTTGCGCTTTTCGGTATTGCATCGCCAAACCTTTACCGCACTATCTTGTGGAGAGTAGGAGGCGAGTTGGGCTTCAACTCAAAACCAAGCACCGTTCTATATGCGGCTGCAAATTATCGACCTGTGCATACACCTTTGGTGTGGAGTAGTTTGTAAGTAGCATCTTCTGGATCATTGACAAGGGAGGCGGCCGAATGAATGACATGTGCGCAAAACCCGGAACTACTGTTATTCTGTACAACTTCCAAACTCAAGCCATGTACTAACAATCACAGCAACACCCAATACCACCTCGTAATCGGCGTAGTATGCATGTTCTTCTGGCTCGTCAAGACGACCTTATGGCTCCTCAAGGTCTTCTTCCCCATCCTCTCGCTCCTCCTTCACATCGCACTCATGGTCCTATGGGCTTACGGCATCCACGTCCAAACCGCGCCCGACACGATCGACCCTCGGCACACAAACAACGGAGCACCCTGGTACATCACCAAGAGCTGTAACATTGTAGACGACAAGTACATCAAGAGCTACTGCATGCAAGCGAAGAGTAGTTTCGCCGTCAGCATCATCATGCTGTACGTCCCCCCTTACCCACCCGCATACATCCTATAAGAAAAGAAAAGAAAAAAAGCGCTAACCATACCCCCCCACAGCACCATCTACGCCACCTTCGTCATCCTATCAGCCTACTCCCTCATCCCCACCACCGCCCAGAAACAAGCCCACGCCGCCCGCCAAGCAGAAAAGCGAGCCGAGAAGGAAAAATGGGCTTCCTCGCCCTACGACAACGAAATGACCGCAGAGGAACAATGGCAGCACATGTGGGAACTCCAACAACTACCCCGTACTCCCGGTACCATCGGTGGCATCAAGTCCCCCATGACACCCCGCACACAAGCGTTCAATAATCTTGATGGCGAGGAGACTGGGCACGGAGGAGGAGGAGGGGGTTATTACAGCAACGTGCCTACGGGAGGGAACGCATGGTATGGACCGCCGCAGCCGCAGCATGGCTCCATAACCATCAGTCCGGTCATGGAGCAAGATGAATATCACTCGTCGCAGGAAGGCAAGGGGAAGGCACCTGGTTGGGGCGGTAATGCGTACTAAGGTCACTTATACTGTTGACTTCTTTTCCTCGTACTTTTTTTTTCTCCCTTCATTTGGGACTGGCGTTTGAGCGTGTGTGTTGTGTTGTGTTTTATCGTATGATACCAAATCTGGGAACTAGGCTTTTTTCACTCCTTACTCGATGGAGATGGGGGAGATGGGAATGGAATTTTTTTTTTGTTTGATCTTATTGTTCGACGTTGTTGTGTTTTTGTGATGCTTGAATCGATGGCTGTGTTAATGTGCACACTGGGCTGTAACGTAAATTTAGAGTGGGATTAACCTGGCGTAGAGAGTTGTACGCTTGTGTCGTGTTTCAAGCACGCTTGTTTGTGTCTGCTGGGAGATGTCCCGTTTTTTGCGCTTGTGTCGATTTACTGTGTACGCTGCTGCTTACATGTTGTCTTTAAGATCCTGTTTGGTGATGGACTGTAGGTATCAGAAGGCTTAGGCAACCTTGACGATATATACTATCCTGCACGCCATGATCAGTAATTCACTGATCATACGTACCCTTTTGTGGTTGTTATGGCGTAGTAGTGCAGGGCTGCGTTCTGACAATAGGGTTGTATTTGTAGCCTGGATCCCCGTTAAGAATCAGGTCTCCCAATCTATCATATACTGTGGTGCCCCATAGAAGTCTCCAATCGCGTCTCTAATGTGCAGCTAGTAAGACGTTCTTATAGTAAATAACACTCGGCGTTCTACATATAAATAAGTTGTTATCTAATTTGCTAATAGCTTAGCACTTGGTGTATCTATTGTCTACTTTAATTACTCTCTCAAACGCTCCGCAGGTGGCGTTGTAGGTAGGGGCAATTAAAAACTCCTAGGGGTCACCACAGTATGTCACACCACATGATTTTTTTCAAAGGTGCTTCTGATTCAGCTTCTGTGACAGGCTATCAGGCAGCAACACTGGGGAATATTAATCAGTCTAGGGGTGACACGAGGGGTGAGAGGATCTACACGTATGCCTACATCTCCACATTCCCTGTTTGCTTGCCTTCGTAAATCCCTTCTCGTTTCGTGTCACTTTGCAGCTGTCTCACACATTCTTGCCATATCCGGCGCCTGCCTTAGGCGTGCGTGGTATGACTGACCCCGCTTCCTGCATGCACAGCCATAGTGATCATTGCCGCATTGACCTGCAGATGTAGACAGCTTTAGGCAGCAGCTTGTATGCCAGGAACCTTAAACTCATCTTCCGCAAAAACACTCGATACAACTCGCATTCATCGATTCCCACCAAGATGTTATGCGCCAATTGTTCTGACATCGATCTCTTTGCGATATTGAAGGGCGACCATAAAGGCATACCGCTGAAAGAGGGATTCGAAGTATGGATCACGAGGACTTCTAACCCGACAGCCATCTGGGTTTGGGATTCGCAGCCTGATTGCGAGTTCTGTGGGTTCCTTTCTGCGACAAAAAGCAACTTGATACCTCAAAATGCTTCGCTCAAGCCACGGTATCTCCAGCTTGATCGTGGGAAAAGTTACATGAGAGATTACGAAAGATTTGGACCTTCGATGAAGCTATCTCCGCATGTCAACATTGTTTTTGATTCGCCCGATGGATCACCCATGGAACACTTGTTCAGTAATCCTAAGTCGATCGTTTCCTTCGGTGTGCCTACAGATACTGAGATGTCAGATTTCCAACCACATCCGTTACGAGTGGATGAGATTCCAGCCTGGCTCGATCTCAGCAGCATAAAACGACGCCTACAAAACTGTCTACACCATCACAAAATTTGCTATCAGAGGAAACAAACATCAAAAAGCCGACCAAGTCAACTTCGATTGATTGATTGTTCCACACGATTGATCGTCATGCCTTCTAGAGACGTCTCTTACGTAGCGTTAAGTTATCGGTGGGGCAAAAGCCATACTGAGCCTCGGGATCAGCAAACGGACATGCTGCCAGTAGATCTTCCGGCCACGATTGAGGATGCCATTCAAGTAACCCGGAGCCTCGGTCTCAACTATCTATGGGTCGATGCATACTGCGTTCTCCAGACAGACGAAAACGACTTCAAGCACCAGATTCGCCAGATGCACCTCATCTATCGCTTTGCTCAGATCACAATCATAGCAGGTGGAGGTATGGATGCCAACTCTGGGCTCGTAGGTGTTTCAATACCGCGTGCAAATGGACAAGTAAAAGGGCAATACGGAAAATTCAATCTGATTACATTCTCACTTTGGCCATGGGCACATTTATACTACACTGGCGAATGGATCAGGCGAGGTTGGACGTTCCAGGAAGGGTACTTCTCCCAGCGACGGCTCATCTTCACTGACGATCAAGTTTTATTCGACTGTGACGAAGGTGTCGTCAGTGAGGACCTACAACATTCCCAAATCCTGTATCACAACATGTTAGAGAAGTGGCGGCATGGTGCAAACGGAAGCGAAATTTACGGTTTTATAGGGCCGTACACTTGTAGAACACTCACTCACGATTCTGACATTTTGAACGCATTTGATGGCATTCTGGAGGACCTTGAGCAACGCAAGCCAGCTATCAGATCCCACTGGGGCATATCCTTGGTTTTTGACGCATCTGGGTATCTAAATGGACTACTCATTGGGTTGTGTTGGTGCCATTTGATCTTGGAGGAGAAGACCCATCGGCGGCCAGGCTTCCCAAGCTGGTCTTGGGCTGGGTGGGTAAGCAAATTTTCTGCAGAGTATACTCTACAAACAACCCCAAATACTGAGTTTGTGGCTGCGCACGGTGTAGTAATTCGGTTTGAGAAAAAGAATGGGCTTATAGAGGCTTGGGAAACATTTGAAGAAGCTAGCCCGGCCTCTATTCAGCGCCACCATTACTCTCAGCGGATCCATGTCTCAGCACCCTCCTTGAAACTCGCGCTTCACATAGAACGGATCTCTGGGTATCACAAAATAATTGAGAATGGTGCATCGGTAATGCGAAGTAAAGAAGATGGCTGCTGGACAGCGAGAGCCCATCTCGATAGCCCGTTCGAGAGCCTCGAGCTGTCACCCGACACTTGTGGTTCCCCTGATACTCGAACTTGTTACGCCATATATCTATTTTCGGCGAACATGATGATGCTACGGTACGACGGGTCGCTTGTGCATAACACATTCGCACTGCTCTTAGTAACCAAATTGGAGACCAATTGGGAACGAGTTGGTCTATGGATGCCATCCCTTAAATCCAAAGAGGCGGCCCAGGAGTTTGAACAATGGCTTCAAAGCTCTTCGACCTACGAGACGAGGGACTTTTGTATTGCATAAGCTATGCATGGTCCATTGTAGCAAACCACAACAAACAGCTGAAGGTCGTCGACGAAGCATCTCTAGTGGGAGACGTTGGAACAGAACAATATCTTCTAGTATGATAGCTACATCGTGCAGTTAGCTTACTATTTCTTTTTCGGTATGCACGGGTTTATTTACTTTCGTTGGGCAATCGGAGTTTGAGAAAGGGCCTCGTGGACAGTCTTTTTCTGTCCCTCAAGCTAGCAAACGTCAGCGCCATGTCTTCTCTTCTCATAATCATCATCCCCAGTCGTTACAAGAAGTAGTTGCAATGCTATATTTCAGTTGTGATAGCTTTGAAACCTGGCTACGCGTGCAAGCAGTCCTAATCATGCCCGGGGTGGCAGCTTATCCTGTTGAAGTATGTATTGCTCTGCCCTCTGTAGATTGGATCGTCCGATCTTTTTGCACTATTTGACGTAGAAATTGATGCATGATATGCTTAGTCTCTAGCATATACCAGTTGATTCCTGTATAGTAGAAAAGACTAGTGTGCCATCGCTTGACCTTCAATCCCCACCGCATAGCCCACAAGCTATAGCGAACATACAAGGCATGTTGCCACAACCCTTCGAAACAAAGGAGATCAACCTCAACTGGCGGAGGTGAATCCCACGACGAGACACAGGGGCACTAGTCCCATAGTCAACCAATTCACTGAATAGGTATCACGAGGTAGCGCTGCACCGTTATAATTCCTCGGCGGTACTCGCCAGAATACCCCCTGAGAGGTTTTATATAGGGCGTTTCTTTTTTTATACTTTTGCGACTGATTAGTAGAGAGTAGCTGCTTTTCACCATTTTTGGAAACAACTTTTGACCACAACCACCTCCCCCTTTGACGCCTTAAGGGAATAAAAAAAATAAAAATAAAAATAGAGGACGTTAAAATATCAATCAATCAATCAATCAATCAATCAATCAATCAATCAATCAATCAATCAATCAATCAATCAATCAATCAATCAATCAATCAATCAGTCCACACCGCCACAAGCGACACATACTGTGGCCCCACCCTTAAATTTTCAATCGCCACCGCGCATAGTGTAAAGTGTAAAGAATAGCAGCTATGAATTAGCTGTATCTTACCGAACAACCAAGACGAGCAAGCCGTATTATTTCCAGTTGTAACACCCAAGAGTGTGGCGATTGAAAACTACAGACAGCGCACCATAGTAAGCCCATATCAAGACCGATACCTATGCACCCCAAAGGCCTGAACCCTCTCACCACCCAGCAGCCAACTATCCGCCTCAGGAAGCACCATCCCCCTTCCTCCATCCATCTGCTGTAGCTGCTGGCCTCCACTAGTCCCTCCCTCCCCACCGCCACCAAACCCACTTCCCCCAGCGCCCTGCTCTCTAAAGCCCTTATTACCCTGCCCAGCACCAATCACATTCCCCATCGACGTCGACATCGAAGAGGAAGAAACAGCAGGCGTGAACGCATACAGTGAAGAAGGATTTGCGTCAGCCCAGCGGAGGATATTCCGGCTCAGAGTTATAGGGCTCTCGTCGCCCACTGTACTCATATCCTGTGTGAGATCAGGGTCTGCGTCGTCGAAGGGGAGGGTGGGGAGGGGGTCAGAGAGGTAGGAAGAAGAGGTGAAGGGTTTCAGGGCTGAGTTGGGGGTGGGGAGGTGGGATGGTATGGTTGTGCTTGATGCGTTGTTGGAGGGATGCATGTCTTTGAGTGCGGTGGTCGTGTCGTATTGTGGATGGTTTGTTTTGGCTTGGGGTGGAAGGTTTTGAATTAGAACGTGATCTTGGGGTAGTGATGGATCATCGTGTTTCTCATGCTCGTGGGTATGTGCTTGTTTCGATGATGTACGGTCTTTCTCCTTTGCTTTGAGCTTATATCCTGCCTTGACGTACTTGTCTGGATACCGGATTCTGAAACGGTCGCGTAGGTCGGTAGGGTGCCGAGTGCTAAAGTCTAGGTCCTCGTCGTCACGCATCAGGTGCCAAACCGATCCATACTTTTCGAAGCCCTTGAGAAGATTGACGTCATCGCGAGCGCTGAAGGCCCGGCGCGGTCGACGTGTGATTTTTGAGAATGGTTCGCGAATGCCGAGCTCGGCCAGGTCTAGATGCGTGGTGGTCTTGCTACGAGTTGCTCCGCGTTGTTGGTTTTCTGTTGGGCTTGGAGGATTCAAAATAAGGTTGTTGTCGGAATTGCGATGACTGATAGGAAGAGAGTGCTGGTGGGTATGGATGGCATGGTTTGGCGAATCAAGCGCTGTCTCGTCCAAGTTTACTTTCTCTCTTCTTTTCGTCTTTGGCTGCCGTGGCTTTAGTCCTTCACCCGGGCAGCACACCCGGAAACGGTCTTTTAGATCAACGGTTGTGCGAGTGTTGAATGCAAAGTCTGGGTCCCGCAGTATCTTCTTCCAGTTGCCTATACCATACCTGCTGACGCCAATAAGCAAGTCTTTGGTTTCTTGGTCGGTCCATTTGTTTCGCTTCTTTCCGGGCTTGATTTGAGACGATGCCTGAGTGCCTGTGGCAATTGTTGTTACATCAGTCTCTCGGACCGCGTCTGCTGCGCTAGACGACACAGACTGGGCTGCCGCTTGGGAAACCGATGGCTGTTCAGCGTTTTGAATGATTCTGCTATATTCCGACGCACCACCTTCGAGAAGAGCATGCTCGTCTACGTCTTTGTTCCTAGACTCTTCAAAGCGCGGATCGTACCCCCTCTCGCCTGCAAATGCATTCTTTTCCCCAGTAATCGGCGGGAAGAGTCTGCCCTCAGGCGGGAGCGGAGGAGGCTGATGCAAACCCTGCAGCAACGGCGGTATTCTAGGTCGTTTTGCTGTCCGCTTGGGAGGTTGCGGTAGCCGAGGTAGTTTAATGACAGACGGACTGCACCCTGTAGTTTCAGGCTGAAGGAACTGCTGCTCTTGATCCCATCGTTGCTTCGCATGCTCCGGACTATCCAAAAGCAAGTCAACTAGTCTTCCACTGAATGGCGTTGTTGATGAGGCAAAGGCCGGTGGTACGGGCAGTGCGACCCCAAGCACATTTGCCTCCTTGTTCAGTACCTGTGCTATCGGAGCACTAGGCATCGACCGTGTGGGATATAACCTCTCATATCCATCCCTTCGAACGTCGTTCGACTGGGCGGTTTCAGGAGAGGTGTTCGCCAGCATGAGCGCTTTTGGGGGTACGAAGCTATGATCAGCATGATGCGAGGGTCTTTGTGAGCCAGACGAGTTCATATTCGATGGCTCGGTGATATATGGCATGCTGTTCTGGTTCGACATGTCCAGTAGCGCATTCAGTCGTGGCTCCATGATTGGATGCTCTCTCGTGGGCTATGTCGAAAGAGGTACAAGTCCGTGGCGTTCGCGTGATTCCCGATCTGCCAAGCGGAAGCTAACGCGCATCCACTCAGCTGTCGTGACTTGTCAGCGCCGCAATCAGAGAAACCAGTGCGAAAGTTTTCAGAGCCTTCTTTGAAGCTGCAGAATTTAGTGCGATGAACGTGTGCAGGAGATAGGCACTGTTGAGGCATTCAGAGACAAGGCCCAGTTATATGTAGCCAAGCTTTCACGTTACATGCTGTGTCACCAGGGTCAAGGCTGCAATGATTTGGAATTTAGTACATTCTATAGAGAGGAATCTATTGGAATGATGAGCGTAGCTGAGCCGGAAGACCGCAAAGAGAAAGCCAACGCGACGGCGCCAGAACAACGCCTATCAATGCAATTAATCTCAGATGGAAGACGAGATGCACATGCTAGTATCGCACGACCAAAGCAAGCCGAGACGTCTACGATTCAAGAGGTCCCTGTGAAAAGACAGATCAGCACACTATCCTCGCAATATCGACACCTAGCCAGCTACTTTCAATGCGCCGAGGAGGCTGTACCATTTGTCTTTGCGGCAACGTCCGACATCTTGGTGTCGGCGTGAAGCTTGGCGAGATACTCCTTATTGCCTGCGGGTGTCGCCTTGATGGTTTCGTCGCCAGGATTCCAGTTTGCGGGGCAGACCTGATGGATAAATGTCAGTACGTATGCAAACGTAAGAGAATATAGGGGTAGGATGGATCGTACTTCGCCATACTTGTCGGTGAATTGAAAGGCATCGATCAGGCGAAGCGTTTCGTCGACTGATCTTCCAACAGGAAGATCGTTGATGGTAATCTGTCGTATGATGCCAATCGGGTCAATCAAGAACAGCCCTCGCAACGCAATACCTTCCTCTTCGATCAGCACACCGTAGTCCTTGGCGATGTTATGGTTCTTGTCGCTCAACAGCGGAATATTGATCTTGCCCAGGCCTCCATCCTTCTTGCTCGCATTCGTCCAAGCGAGCAGACTATACTCGCTGTCTGTGCTGGAGAAGACGACGCTGGCGCCACGGGCTGCGAAATCGGAAGCGCGTTCACTAAAGGCGATGATTTCGGTTGGGCAGACGAAGGTCCAGGCCATGGGAACGAAGCCAAGGACGAGCCATTGCTTGGTGGATGTGTAGGCTGTTAAGCTGAGGTCTGGACGGGAGTTTTTAGCATGCTGATCTGACCCAGTAGTGATTGGATGGGTACAAGAAAGAGGAAAGTGAAAAATAATTAACAAGGCGCATACCTTCGAATGTGCCGTCGACAACTGCGGTGCCAGAGAAGTGAGGAGCGAGCTTCTGGACCCGTGCCTTAGGTTGATACGCTGGGAAAGCCATTGCAATTGTTCGTACACTATAGAAGAAGGACGATGCGACACAACTTTGGAGGCTCTGGTCGTATCGAAACTCTTCAAAGGATAGACGGACCGACTCTGTAGGACTCGAGGAGCGATGATTTGCAGGGATTGGTTGTTAATGCTATACGTCAGTGGGATGGGCGTGGGGAAGGTTTGGCTGGGCCCTTGTATGTCTGACCGCCGCCGTAGAGTCTGGTGTAAAATAGGACGTCAACCAAGGTGTCAGACTAGATGAATTTATGTTGCGACGGCTAGAGAAGAGCGCGACAGGCCAGGCAAATAGGAACAATGGTAAAAGAGTATTCATGATCAGCAGATAATTTGCAACAGACGTCAAAACGCAATGTCAAATGCCACTAACCGTACTAAGGTAAGCGCCAACGCCTGGTGCATGTTTCCGAGGTATGCTTACTCTGGCTGCTGGCACAGCGTCTCCTCGGCGACTTCGGGCGTTTTGTAAGATTCTCGAAACAGGTGCAGGCACAAGATTCTTAAAAGCTTTGCTATTCTACCGGGCCGCCGCCATTGCGCATGGGCTGACACATTGTAGTCAGTTATAATTAGTCCCTGTTCATTGGTGTCTCCGACTTGGCCTGCTTACAGAACGACCTCAGGTTATGTCAGCCTACTCTCCTTCATTTATTATTTTCACTGTTGTGGGTGGACTATCAGCAAACCCCTGCATGTGTCGACACTACTTTGAGCGGTCTGAGACATTTGCTGTGCCGCAGACGTACCTGCATGCGCTCGAGACGGCGTGGCTTGCACTGGTGCACAAGGCCGCCCACTACTGGCCGATCAGCACGCCTGGTCACGGGAGAACGCGCGAGCGCGGCACAGACATGCACAAGCGGCTTGGATGCCATGGAGTCCGGGTCTGAAGTGTTTTTGAGCAGTAGCCTATACCTTTGCAACATGCCTTTATCTCACATTGAACTATGTATCTATATCGTACACTTTGTAAGCCATCCACCTATCCAGCTATTCTCCATGCCCTCAGCGGCAACGCCTGTATCCGCTTAACAGCCGGCTTGATATAGCCCCAGAACGTCACTACACCAATTATAATACACAGAATGTTTACAATATAGTAGCCATCACTTGTGACAGTGCAGGTACCTCCACCTTCCTGGCATCGATGCCTCTCTGCCTCTAGAGAACAAGAGAATGCTTGTGAAACGAGAGGTCCTTTCAGAACATCTGCTTTCGCAGTGTCAGTGGGTGGTATGCAGGTTGCCGAGGTGAACATGTCGACAGCTTTGAGGACAAAATAGCGTGGGAATGTGCCGCCGAGGTTGGAGACGCTGCATTGTTATTAGCGACAGGAAAGCAGAATGGGAGGGAACGGGACTTACGTAGCGAGAAGCGTCATATAAGTACCACCAATAAGCGGGTCTGAGATCTTTGCATGGAACGCGCTGACTGCGACGAACATGACTGTATTCATGAATGTCGAAAGCACATGCTCAGCAATAACTAGCATCAGGAATCCGGACGAGGCTCCTCCAACCGGAAATACAGACACAACAAACTGTGCAAACCCAGCAGCAACCAGACGTCCAATAAAGGACCAACACCAGATATGCATTGGTGGATAGGTTTGGCACCATTTTCCAATGTAATAACCCAGGAAGACCTCGACAGGGAAGTCAACAAGAATGACGAGCGACAACTGCTCCTGCTTGAGACCCTTGTCCAGAAGCTTCAGGCTCGTAACGGCATCGTTGGCTTGGAATCCAATCTTGGCGATGAGGTGGATGATGATGAAGCTTTGAATGTTCTTGAGCTTCAGAATACCCCACATGGTGCGGTAAACTTCCCCAATACCATCGCCGTTCTGGTCGCGGTCTTCGCGTTTCATGACTGCTAATCCAAGAGTGACTATCAGGTATGCCCATCCCCAGAAAATTAAGTAGCCATCAAGCTCCATGATGCCCGTCTCTGCAGGAGTGCTGCGGAACCACTTGTTCGCAAAGTCTTTGGAGTTGAAGGCTAGGAAGACGGTGTAGGAGAGAAATTGACCTGCAGTCAGACCAACGGTTTGCGCGGTCGAGGCGTATGCGAGATTCTCCTTGGAGAGCAGGGTAAGTGCCCAACCTGTTTGACGTTAGCCTTGTGCCAGTCAGTTTGGAAGACACGTGATGCCTTACCATCCACAGCAATGTCCTGAGTAGCGCAGAGAAACACGAGCGCAAACCACCACCAAGTGAAAGTCCAAACTCCACTGTCTGTCTCGCCCGCCTGCTTCATCATTCGATTGATGTTTCTCCCTAGCCAAATCATGGAGAAACCGGAGATGGTCTGGATAGGCAAAATCCAACTCTTCCGGCGTCCAACCTTGGGCGACCATACCGCATCCACGATGGGACTCCAAAGAAGTTTCAGCGAATAGGGATAGGCAGCGAGCGAGAAGACACCAATGGCCGCGTAGGACACGTTGTGCTTGAGTAGAAAGGGCACGGAGCCGTGGGCCAGCCCCATCGGTATGCCTTGGAGGAAGTAGAGCAGTACCAGGAGGAGAAAGTTGCTCTGATCCTTCTTGGAAAGCTCGAAGAATCCCTTGGAAGGTCCGTCATCGTCCTGACCCAACTTGGGTACCTCATCATCCAGCGAGAAGCTGGAGTTGCCCATGAGGGATGCAGCCTGGCCTACCGGCGAGGTGCTTTCAAGAGAAGAATGTTTGCGCCGATGTTCCAACATGACGCTGTTCATGGCGTTGGACTTTGCATTGCCGTTCTTCTTCTTTTCTTGCAACGAGTTGGTGGAGCTCTGCTCACGTAATACAGAGCTGCGGTTCTTGGATCGCGAGGCTCGTTTGCTCATTTGGGTGCGTCGGTGGCGTATGGGTGATGAGGAGAGGTCTTCGTGGTGGACTTTGACAAGTTTGGGTAGTGGAAACCGTGCGGATGTTGGGTGGCTGATGTCAGGGACTGCGGACGGCGAGAGGAAGACGCGCACTTTGGGTTGTGAAGGTTGTTTAGAGAGCGACGACTAGTGAGGGACAAGAAACGTGGTCAGAAACAGCCGACACCAGTATAGGATTTCGCAGCAATCATGGCCGCGGGCCCCGTGTCCTCTAATCGCAAGCTCGAGGAGGGCTGAGCACTAGGCGAGTCAGTGGCGGTGATCCCTGCCCAACGCTTATTCACGTGTTGGCGCGTTCAACTTGCCGGTACACGCGTTTCAACATCGCCACTGTGCGCTTGCACAACAACAACAAACCATCATGCAATGGAGGCCACCGAACAACTCGACGACGAAATCAGCGCCCTACATGCCCGGATAGCCACTCTGAAGGCCCACCGCGCGAACCTATCTTCCGTCCTCCTGTCGCAACCCCACCTCGCAGCGCGTCTTCAAAGCAGTGGTACACACAACAAGTCCGCGGATGATGTCGATCAAATCATCACACAGCAGTCGAAGCGCAATGTCGAGAATATATACCGCGCCTGCGCTGGCGTTACTGCATACAAAGTCAAAGACCCCGACCCACGTGCGCTGCATGATGGCAACATTCTTGGCATCAGCATAGACGTATCACTTGGAGGCAAGTTTGTCGAGACGTATCATGTCTTGCTAGGCATCAGACAAAAGAACGACCGGAGGATCCTAAGAATACACAAGCACACTATTCCACCGTGTATACCTCTGCAGCAATTGTCGGACAAGTGGCTACCTGCGGGCGGCAAAGACGAAGAGAACGACCCAGAGCAGGACCTAGTGCAGTTTGGAAGACTGCTGAGAAAAGAACTGGTGAGCTGGCACTTGCGTGTCAACGCCATGGAAGGATTACTCAAGGAAGCTGGTCTGGCAAAACCAAGACAGGACAGCAGCGAAACCAAAGGCTTTGCATCCACTGGAAAGATCCTGAACGCTTTCGTGAGCGATGATGAGACCAGCTCCGATATCGAGGGCGCCCACGGTGAGACCGGCAATGCACGCATACTGGACATTGAAGCCGATGCTGCGGTCAGGCAGGTCACTGTTGTCTGGTCCGACAGACGGACAGCAGTCATGTCCATCACCAAAGATGGTAGAGTTGAGAGGGCCGTGTGTAGGACAAGAGACGGAGCTCGAGACGATGTCTTCAGCAGGAAGGCCATGGGTCCTATAAGTGGCTTGGTCCGCAGATTACGGGCATGAGTAGGGGAGCGAAGCCTTCACCAGATATTTCGAGCCTCTATGAAGGCCTGGATTGAAAGGTCTGCTGAGCACGGCGTTGAGGTTTTTACGATACCCATTCATAGCAAGTCGTTCATCGTCTTCTTCAAACCCTTTCTCAACTGAAAGCTCACACAGTTAGACTTTAACTGTGAAATTGCGCGACCCCACAACAGTCCTTATAGATCGCCTATCTGGTCCGGTAATCTGATAGCGGCCCTATCGCCATGCATATGGCTATATGACGCTCATGCAGGCAGAGGTGGGATAATGTCTGTTACCCGATACTGTAAGAGCACTGAAGAAAACTTGAGACAGCATACAATTCACCTGCCGTATCAGTTAGTAGTGGGGTAGAATGTGACCCTTAGAAAGACTGAAGATAGCCGAAGTGATCCGCGCTAGTGCGACGCGTTCAACGCTTAAAGCCTACTAACGTACTCTACAAGGATGCTGGAAGGAGGTTTCGGCGCTCGCGAAGTATGACTAAGGGTGTAGCACAGCCTCACATGTGGCTGTGCCATCCTGCAAGCTTCCGCGGAGGCCTGACCGCTCATCACTCCAGCAGCATCGTGGCCTTCCGTTATCTCGCCAGCTCTCCATCCGTTTCCGCATATCCCGCCTTTCTGCTCTTAACCTAAACCGCTCAAATACAATGCGCATTGAAAAAGACGAAAATGGCCAAGTGATCGTTGTTACATGGGCTCTTAGCCCACGAGGCACCGAGCTTTTGGCTTGGGGCGGATCAGGCCAAATTTTTTACTGGCCGGAGAATATGACAGAAGTTATGAAACTTCCAACGACAGATCCGAGTTCGATAGAGGACATTGAAATCGAGAAACGTATTTATAAACGCCTAGGAAGCCATCCGAACATTGTACCTTGTCTCCGAATCGCCGAAACTGGTCCAGTCTCAGTATGCGCTGAGCATATTGTTCCTCAAACGCGCCAAGTATGGCACTATTCGCCAGTACTTTCTCGACGGCGGTACCGCAACAGTAGATGAGCGTATCAAATGGTGCCGAGATATCGCAAAAGCTGTTCAGTACGTTCACGATCATGGGATCAGGCACGGCGATATAGGCGGCCGAAATATTCTCCTGGATTCATCAAGGACGGTTTTGCTGTGCGATTTTGCTGGATCGGGCGTTGATGGAAATCCTCCTAGAGTCAGAGCGGAAGAAGGTTTCAAGCATCCAGTTCTTGAAGAAAACTGGAAGGGAACTATGCGGTCTGAGCTACATGCTCTGGGGTCGACACTTTATGAGATCATCACTTCCAAAAGGCCACATTACGAACTTCAAGACTGGATGGTCAATTGGATTCGAAAGCGCAACTATCCAGGCGTTGCAGACGATCATGTTGAGGGTTGGATGGTCCAACTCTGGCTCCAAGAGGGTATTTACCCAGATGTCTCTGAGGTCAAGCTTGGAGATATTATTTCCAAATGCTGGAAGGGCCTGTTCGACTCCGCAGAAGAGGTGGCACGAAGCATATAAAATCAGATGGGCTCGTTCTCCCTTTCTTATTCAGTTAAGCTATCTAACATTGTTCGCCTAGGAAATTCTGAGGCCCAAGACGAGATAATCCGGTTAGGTGATCAATGAGCTATCACGTCGCAGACTACGCTAATAACCGATTGGAGGAATCCAAAGCTTGGTCGATCACTAAGACTTCCGGGTAGAGACGTAAAATTGCTAGCTTATCTAGAATTGAGCTGGCATCTCAAGGTAGGAATACGGTTTGGTTTGTGCATGAAGATTGGGATCTGACAGTAGCTGTACTGGAAATTTCCTTTTCCTGCAAATGTGTGTTGGTCGTACAGGGGTTACCGTCTGATCTAAGAGGCCGATAAAATGGTATCTAGTGTAGGCAGCAATGCACAGTGTTCCTGTGAGAGTAGAGTATGATTACCATTCGTCTCATTTGTTTACAGCAGTGTTTTCGCTTCGCTTCGATCCCCAAAGAAGGGCATGGGCTTGAAACTTTAATGATATGCACTATACTTGGGACCCAGCAGCTTTCGCTGTGTCCGCTGTGTAATGAGGTCTAGCACATGATAAGGTCCTTTGGCCGTTTTCACACCTTTTCTAGATAAATCACATCTTGTTGTTGACACTAGCATATAACACGTCCATCACTAATAAAATTGAGTTTCTTGCCGTTTACGTTCTTTCCCTTTTTCGGGTTTGTCGTTAAGGTGTTGTGGTCTCCCTGAAGCCCACTCATGATCTAAGAGTAGTTAAAGAATACCTCCTAAAGAATTTGCTTTTTACTTGCCTGTGAAAACTGCAAGGAAAACCAATACATCGCGTCCGATGCGTCTCCACGGTTCAACTCATCTGCATTCTTTGCCTCAAAGGCCTCTCCGAAATCGATTATCCTCAAGTCCCCCTTAGAGGTGTGGAGAAAATGTCTCGGCCAAGGATCGCCCTGGACTACGTTCTTTTCACTCAGGAGAGCAAGAGCACCATCAATCTTCTCTTTAGATCGAAATTCGATCGACTGTTCCCTTGTACACTCGCTCAGAGGTATCCCATTCACCAGCTCCAGCAAATGAGCCTTGTGTCTCTCCGTCTTCCCAGGATGTTCGATTTCGGCTATGCCATAGTGCATTGGGATAGTGCGGCCCTGAAGATGCTGTAGTGTAGCATATGTTTTCCCTTCGCGGTAGAATAAGTCTGGTGCTGCTGGGTTGGATTCTTTCACAATAAACCTCGTAGGAAGGAACCAAACTGGGAAGGCGCGTCGTAGCCGGCCTTCAACGTGAGGCGGGAGAAGTTGGGGCAAGTCGTCTCGTAGCCAGTCGAGAAAGGAGGATAGGAGAAGTCGGGAGCTTAAAGGAATACGTCGAGCTTCGAAGACTGGTCCATCTTTCAGCTGCCAACCGCTCACTGGTATAGAGTGTGGCCCTATCCAAACAGTAAAACGCTACGGTTGTATTAGTCCAAATTTCGCAAAAAAAATAGGTACGTTAATATTAAAACGGTTTATTGCGGCATCCCCTAAGTAACTTAAATAAGAAATAAATATTATAGAAACAAAAGGTGTAAGAGTAGCAAAGTAAATAGAGCACACCAGCTATCTAGCCAGAGAGGTAGTCTTGAAAAGCAAACGGACCTACTAAAGTCAACGGCGCAGTCTTCCCGCTCCTACTCGCCAACAGGGAAGTAGGCGTCTTGATCTCTCTCTCCTTGGGGTGCAGAATTACATTCACTAGCACCGGTAACAGAAATAGAAAAACAAATGTGAGAACTATGTTATTATATGCCATAATATAGCAAGAAAGAATGCGATTTCTGTTATATATCTGTTGAGGACGGTCGGAGCCAAGTCTTGACGCGATACGGTGTTGATAGGACGTAGAAATGAGATGGCGGAGGCAGTGACTTTGAGCTTAACTTCCTCTAGCTGATTGTAGACCGCTCACAAACGCGGGTCTAAAGCAGGAGTACAAGGTACTGGGCCAGGGATACGGGAGCGGGCGTCACGTTGTGAAACACTGAGAGCCGTACAAGCGAGTCGGAATGTTTGTTTCCGGTAGCACAGCAAACAAAATGCCGCGATTATCCGATATTGGGATTAGATCTTCGTAATCCACCTTAGTCCCGCAAAGCGCGCATATAGGCGTGTACCAGTTGCCAACGGGTAGTTCGTATAGTTTCTCGGACATTTTGGGGCGAAAGATAACGAAGAGTTAGACTACAATAACTAGTCAGTTAAGATCCAAAGACGTTACAATGGCACTTCGGTCACGTGATATACCTTAATCCACCGGCCCAATAGAATTGATGGTTAGCGTGGGTCGCTTCGCTCACTTGATCAAAAACACTTAGGAGGACCTGGGGTAACACGCGGATGACATAACGCCGACGCTGGAAGAGCTAGTCATGTAGAGTAGCGCAACTTGACGGTAATCTGCTGTGGACACTCAACAATACGTAATAATAGCGCGCCGGTGTACCTCTATAGAAAACTGAGGACAGGGTACGTTTTGGGTGCATTTGTGCGGTTGCGCGAGCTATAAGAGTAACGGTGTAGAAAAAGGAGCGACGAGTGTGTCGCATTGCAAGGTATGGGGCTTGGAGACACCATGATTATGCACGGACCATGAAGACTTGGCATGCATCTGAACACCTGGGCAAAAGCTCTAGCGCTTCCCCACCCTTTCCGAACCTTTGGGCCAGAGCTCGCCACGATTTCTAAACGATTAAAACATTTTGGTCTATGGATACCTGCGCTCGGTGTGTAACAAGAGCTAATACCTCTTCAGAAGCGGCACAACACGCTCGGTCCAGCCTTGTGAGTGGCATGACCTACCTGGGCAGGCGAACGGAATCTTTCGTCCTTGAAGCATGGATCAACAACCGCCCCTAGTGAAGTCTACTCGAGACCTCAGTTCTCTCACCGAAGTCTTCACCATAGAGGACGATGGCTCACACAAATTTTCACGCTCTACGTTTGCCATCAGGGACCGCGATGACTATGTCTGGTTCGGTCAGGCTTGCATCAGAAAGAAAGAACTGAGTCCAAAGGACATTATGGAAAGTCTGAAGTTTGTTCCCGACAAATATCTTTACCCTGAAGCTTCAGCCAGTATCACCGCCATGTCGATGCCAGTGAATGGCAGCGTCTTTATCAAAGGGCCCAAGATTGGTAGCTACGACGTGTTCGAGGGCACAGCCTCGTTATCCAACCTGCTCCTACAGGAAGCCGAGATACTAGAGCTTCTTCGGTGGTATCCGCATCCTAACATCGTTCGATACCATGTTAGTATTATCAAAAGGGGGCGGGTTGTTGGCCTTGCACTGGATCGACACCCTCGCACGCTTCGAAATCGAGCAAAAGGAGGATCAGAAGGTTTCAAAGCAGAGCACTGCTTAGAAGGAATCAAGTCAGGAGTAAACCATCTCCATACACTGGGCCTGGCGCACAACGATCTTACTCCCGATAACATCATGGTCCGCGAAGATGACACACCTGTCATCATTGATTATGGCTCTTGTCAACCCTTCGGAAACGACCTTATCACGACAGGTACGCCGGGATGGATTGACAAAAGCTTCACGGCTTCGGCACAAAAACACGATGAGTTTGCACTTGGGAAATTGGCAGCTTGGCTGAAAGAAGCATTGAATTGATGTCCATTACTGCATTCCTCGCATCAACATTCAACGCTTGACCACAACGCCTACAGCGCCTCTTTATATATACTTCTTTTTAATGGTTTATTACTAATAACGTAAAGCATCAGCGAGCTGCCCACCCCAGCGAACCGCCCAAAAAAGCTTGGCACGAGCAACACAGGTTATAAATCTTTAATTATATCGCTATTAAATTAAGAGCTAGCGTATATAGTGCTTGCATCTAAATTAGAAGAAGCTTTTATATCTTTTTTGCATATACGCGCGTTGTGCCTAGTTTTGCTATAGTTCTTACAGCGCCGTACAGCTAGTTATACTAGTTCTTAATTACTACTACTATAAGCTCTTTTTAATTACTAAAGCGCTGTAAATACTTTAGTAGCTACCTACGCTGCTACAGTCCTGTACTTTATAGTTCTACTCTACTAAATTTACTTTCTTTTACATAATTTCTATTTAGTTATAACTATTAATTGCTCTTT
The DNA here is from genome assembly GCA_009289805.1 of Alternaria gansuensis. Lineage (NCBI taxonomy): Eukaryota > Fungi > Ascomycota > Dothideomycetes > Pleosporales > Pleosporaceae > Alternaria > Alternaria gansuensis. Next base: position 43,365 of record WBOK01000338.1, on the reverse strand, counting down.
AACTTTATAAATGCAGGCAATAAGCAGCGCGTTTTAGTATAGTATAAGTTTAGCTTTCTTTATAAGCTATAAGAAGCTTAACTACGTTATAATAAGTAATTTAGTAAAAAACTTACGTATAAGCTTTAACTAAGACTTAAACTTATAAATATTACTTAAAGTCTTTAACTACTACAGCGTTTTTAGAAAAAGAAGTTCTAGTAAAGTACACAGCTACACTTTAAAATAATTTAACACTACTTATGTATTTAAAGAGACCAACTCTCTTATCCTCACGTGGCTCTAGATCGTATCTGTATTGGACCTACTCCGGTCCTAGCCTAGATCGCAAGTATAAAGACAGCCTAGGACTTATAGTTGCTTTGTAAATTTTTAATATTTTTTTGCATAAGGCCTATAGGTATTTTATTTAAATTAAGGCTTATGTAACGGAGGCGGAATGCTCTTACTTGCCTATATATATTGTACTACGTAACAATAACTTATCTTTTGATAAGTTGGCCACGTGGCCTAGTCGTTTGTCACGTAGTACTGACTTAGTGGGCATTGGTGCCCACCTCGGTTACAGCTTATTTGTAAATTACAACGCACTCCTATATACCTTGCTATAATCTCTTTTACTAATACTAATCTGTAAGTCTTGCCTGCGCTATTATATTATATTAAAAATCTTGTCTTAGCTAGTAACAGCATTTAAAACAATATTACAGCTACTTATTTAAACTATGCCTAAGCTTAAGCCTCTTTAAAGATAAACTTAAAGCTTTACATTATTAAGTTTAATAACACTTTAAGTAGAATTTCTTAAATTTTCTACTAACTAAAGCTTTTAGGTTTAAAACTTTTAACTTTAATAATAAAGTAAATTACTTTAAAAAAGTTGCATAAAGTGCGCTAAGGTAGAAATATAAAGACTACTAACAACCTATTAGTATTAAAATTAATTACTAATAGCTAACTAAAACTACCTTAAACCCTCTTTAAAGCCTGTTTAAAAATTAACCTACTACTAAAGTTAACAACAATCTCTATAGAACAAAGCAACTAGCAAGTAACTAGTTATTAAAAAAAATAGAGTTAAGAAGAAAGAAAAAGTAGATTTAGAGAAAGATCTTGTTGCACTCTATAAAGATAAAATTAACTATTTAAATATGCAAGTTGCGTAATTAATATAAGAAGTTACACTTTCTAAAAACACAGCTGTACTAACTACTAAAACACTACTAATAAAAATAGATATACTAATAAGCTAACTAATATAGTACATTTTTATTACTTCTAAGATCTTATATATTAAGCTTATAAAGCGCATGTCTACTATTAAAAATCTTAATAAGGGAACTAACCCTACGTTCTATTAATAGCAGGCTTTAATAGAAGACTAATTAAAAATTAACTTAAATTACTACTAGATAGAGCGCGCTTACATAGCTTTTATGTAGAGACATACTACTAGTATTACAAAAAAATACTTTAAACTATAGTACCTAGCTAACTTAGCTTTTAAATAGTTTAAAAATGTAAAAGAAATAATTATACTACTTAAATTATATTTTGTATCTAGCAATAAATAAGCAGAAAGCTATATAGCTTTCTACTATCTAGTTATAAAAAAAAACGTTTTTAGCTTTTAAAATAAAGTTTATTAGTACTACTATTAAAAAGTTTATTTTTAAGTTAAAGTAGTCTTTCTACTTATAAAAGAAAATTACCTTTGCCTTATACGCCCTAAATTTAGAATATAAATACTTATAGAATAACTTATTTAACAAAATAGTTTAACACCTTACTACTTTTAATATAGAAAAATATAATTTATTTTATTAAACTAAATATAAATAGTAAACTAGTGTTTACCTTAGCACTACTAAAAAAGCTCTGCCTTTAATAATATTAGAACGCGCGGCCTTCTTATACTAGTTTCTTATTTAACTTAACTCTAACTCCTGCTTGCGCTACTTTAAGCACGCCTAAATTTTTGTTTAAGACCTCTGCCCCTAATAATAAGCCCTTATTAGATACTTATTTTAAGTGCAGAAAACCTAGTTACTTTGCAAGTAATTATACTACTCCTTAAGTAAAAAAAATTAAGATTAAATAAGAAGAATACTTTAAAGCTATAGAACACTACTTAAACTAAGAACAAAAGAGAAATAAAGATGCTTAAAATAATACTTTAGCCTAGGCCTACACAAGTATAATCTTACTAAAATTAATTTTTTAAACTTATTTAAAGAAAAGTATTTTTAAGTTTTTACTATTTTCTGTTTAAAAAGTTATAGTGCTTAGCTATAATTATTAATTAATACTAAAGCTTAAAGTTCTTTATTTCTAAATTTTCCTATTACTTATACTTTTTTTTAATCACTTTAAGTTTTTATTCAAAGACTACCTTTTAAGGTCTTTATAAAAGGATTCTAAGACTAAATCTAAACTAGAGTAGATAATTATATTTATTTGTATATTTAGATTAATAGTAAAAAGATTCTTAACTATTTTTTTGTTATTATAAATTTAAGTACGCAAGATTATATTATTAGAATTAAATAGCTTTAGTAGTTTAACTTATTGCTAGATATAGTTTAGAACTAAATTGTGTAGCTTATAAAATATTTTGCTATATATAATTCTGCCCTCTTTATCCTTATGCAGTTAAAGGAATTTACTAATAATAAAATTGCTAAGAAGAATATTTAGCGTAAAAACACACTTTAAGAGAAAAATAAATACTAAAGAAGGCAAAGCTTTATAATAAGTTTAATATAAAAAATCTACAGCTTTTTTTAGCTCTTAAAAGCTTAATTTACTTTTAAAGTTACTACTCTTAAACTAAATCTTATCTAATTAGACTTTATCTTCTGCATTGCTATTATTTTAGCTAACGCCTTCTACTATTTAATAAAATAGAAAGAGAACAAGTTCTTTATAATAAGTATTTATAAAATTAATTGTTTATTAAAAAACTATGTAAAACTTAATAATTTTAGTAATACTAAACTAATTTAAAACTAACTTTTATTTATTTACTATTCATACTAAGACGTGTTTAGTAAAACTATAGTAGACTAACTACTTAAATATTACTTGTATTACTACAGAATTATCTTTACTAAACTGCTACTAATTTAGTTTAGCCTTATATATAAGTAAAGTACTAAAGAACTTAAAGCTACTAAGACGTTTGTAATAGATAACTTTAAAAAAAGACATATTAACTCTAGCAATTACCTTTTAACCTCTTTTATTTTCTATATTTAGAAGCTTAATAGAGATATTTAGATTTGTATTAATTATTACAAACTTAATATAATTACTTAAAAAAACTTATATTTAATTTTACGTATTAATAAGCTTTTAGCCTATATATATAAAGCCTAGTTTTTTACTAAGTTAGATATACGCGCGGCTTTTAACAAGATTAAAATAGAGTTAGACTTTAAAAAGTATACTACTTTTTAGACTTAATATAAAATATATAAGTCTAAAGTGTTGCTATTTAAATTATGTAACAGCTCTACTACTTATTAATATTACATAAATAATGTATTAATTAAGTATCTAGATAACTTCTATATAGTCTACTTAGATAACATTCTTATCTACTCTAAATTAGAGGCAGAATATGTTCTCTACGTACAAAAGGTACTAGAAAGATTATAGCAAGTAGGCCTTTAAGTTAATATTAAAAAGAGCAAATTTTATATTACAAGAACAAAGTACCTAGGCTATATTTTAATAAACTAAGGGCTAGAGGTAAATCTTAATAAAGTAGAACTACTTAATAATTAGGCATAACTTACTACTATTATAAATATAAAATTGTTTTTTAGGTTTACAGAGTTCTACTAGCAATTTATACTAAAATACTTATAAGTTATAAAACTACTTTTTATACTTTAGAGTTCTTTAAAAGTATTAATATAAAATTTAGATTATAAAAAGGCCTTTAGAAGGTTAAAAGCTGTACTACTAAAAATCTTTACTTTATGCTACTATTACTTTAAATATAATACTAAAGTAGAGACTAACGTATTTAATAATATTGTAGTAGGCGTACTTTCTTAAAAATAACTAGATAAAAATTAGAGTCTAGTAACGTTCTTTAGTAAGGTCTTATTTAGGTCTAAACTAAATTAAAAGATTTATAATAAGGAACTTTTAACTATTATTATAGTGTTTAGCAAGTAGTAAGCTAAACTAGTATTAGCCTACTCTAGAATTAACATATATTTCAACTATTATTTACTTAAGTACTTTATAACTACAAAAGTCCTAAACGCTAGGCAGGTACGCTAGGCTAAAGAACTTGCTTTATTTTTTTTTTACATCTAATACATACTTAGAAAAAATAATACTTATATAAATATTCTTTTACAACACAAATAAGATGTAGAAAACTTAAAGTTTACTAAAACTAATAATTGTTTGCGGGTTCTACTTAAACTATACTAACTTAATAACTAAATTAACTCTAACTTTACTTTTACTTATATTACTTAATCCTATACTTAGAATTTATCTTTATGCGTAGTAGAAGCTACTTTAAAGCTTATAACTCTAGATTTACTAAAATTAATTAAATTTGTCTTATAAATAAGCTACACTACGTTTGAAAAAAAACGTAACTTATTGCTAAATAAGTACTAAATTAAAAATAAATTACTTTTATACTTAAACTAACTTTATATACTACTTAACTCTATACTTTGTATATAAATAATCTAAAAGGCATACAACTAGGTTTTCTTAGCTTATTTTAGCGCTACTAAAACTTATTAGCTAATTACTTTAAAATATTACTAGAAAGGTAAAAAAGCTACTTATAAAAGGTATATATAGAACTATATTAATTATTATAAAGTATATCTAAGATAGACTTAAATTTTAGAAAGAATTTACTCTTTACTAATCTCTAATTATCTAATATAATACTTGTATATTAACTTTAAGAAATTTTCTTTAAATAAAACTAATTATAATTAAATTATAGTTGTAATTAATTTTTTCTTTAAATAAGCTATCTCTATTATTTATTATAAAACAATTAACGCAAGAAGTATATTTAAATTATTTATTTAATAAGTGTACTAATTTAGCTACATACTTAATACTATAATCTTTAACTAAAAACTTTAATTTATATTTAGTTTCTAGTCTAAGTTCTGTTAGATCGTAAGTATTAAGGTTAAGCTATTAATAGCCTACTACAAAAAGACTAACAGCTAGACAAAAATTATAAATAAATATATTAACTAAAGGCTTTAGCTGTTTGTATTCTACTACTAAGACAACTAAAGTAGACTACTACTTTTAATTAATAAAGCATAAATTTTCTTACTTTATTTTACTTTAAGTATGTTTTTGTATTAAATTTTTTATAAATTTAATTTTAGACAAAGCTAGAACTAAAAGCAGCTAGCTAATATCTTTAATTTAACTAATAAGATAAACTATAAAAACACATAAGCTATAGCTACTTAAATATATAATGCTTAAAAAACAGCACAAACCTTCTTAAAAAAAGCTTAAAATTAAATATAAACTATAGTAAATTATTACTACTACCTAATTAATTAAGATGTAGAAAATAAAGTTTTTTTAAAAATGAAAAACTTTATAACTAATTACTTAAGCTAAAAACTATTAGCTAAATAAAAAGGCTTCTTTAAAGTTTTTAAAAAAGTTAGCTACTTATACTATTTAAGTTACTAAAAAAATTTTAAATTTATAATATTTTTGTACTTAAACTATTATACAAGAATTTTTAGAACTTACTTTTAAAATAAGAAGCTTTAAGGCTAGCTTTTACTCTAATTTAAAGCGTAAAAAAATAAAAAGTTAATAAAATTTTTGCTAGTAAAGCATATTGCTTAAAGTTAAAATACTATATTAGCTAGGTTAGATATAATCTAGACTTAACTTAGTATCTAGCTTTAAACTTTATAAAAGCTTTTTATAAAAAAAACTTTATATATTTAAGTTCTCTAAAGTCTTTAGTAAAGTAGATTAACACCTAAAAAAAAATATATAACTTTGCTACAAAACAATAATATATAAAGAAAAAGAAAAATTTCTTTTAATAAGTATTTAGTAAAATAACTAGGCTACCTCTAAACTACCTTTGCTTTTTTTTTCCTTTAACCCCCCCACCCTTACTTAAAGATCTAAGGAGGATCTCTTTTTCTCTCTATAAAAAGAGGAGGAGTTAGAGGAGAGCCTACTACTCTTCTCCTTCTCTTCTGCCTCTCTCTAGAGGCGCTGCTTATCGTCCTCCTCCTCTAGCAGAGAAACTAGACTACTACTACTAGTTCCGCCTTAGCAGGCAAAGGCCTCTAAAGAGGTAACTTAGCTATTTAATAAATAAATAGTATTTTAAATTTCTAAGAAGACCTAGTAAGTTAAAACTAGAATTAAAGCTATAGATAGCTCTTTTTTCTAGCTCTTTGTTACCTAAACCTTTCTAGCTAGAATAAAAGCTGCTGCTTACACTTACTCTTTAGTAAAGAGGTAGTCCTTTACTAGGTTTTTGTTATGCTCTGCAGTAGCAAGGAAGTTTATAGTAGTAAAAAGTTTAAAAAACTTTTTTTAATATACTTTAGTACTTACTTAAGTTTACCTTAAGTTTAAAGAAGTAAAGCATATTAAACTTATAAAAAAGTACTTCTCTTTCTACTATGCACAATAAGTGTATTTTTTAGACGTTTTAAAGTTAAACTAATGTTTAACTCTAAAAACGCCCTGCGTAAAGGCGCGCACTAACTATAAGTAAATAAAGCAATACGCTTCTAGTAAAGCTCTTAGAGGGCAGCGCAGTAATATAGTGTATGTATATATATATATATGTGTGTGTGTGTATATGTGTATAGTGTTTTAGAGAGGCAGAAAAATTAGACATAACTTATTGTTATAATATTAAAACAGCAAACGCTTAAGGCTAGTCTAATACTGCTCTAGATTATAGTTGCAGTAACTGCCTATTAAAAGTCTATAATAACAATAAAAAGACGTTATAAAGTTAATAAATAAACAACAAACATGTTAAAGAAGATGCACAGCTATAGAACTAGCTAACTACTAAGAAGGGGGGTAGTGTAACAAATACGTTACAACTCTCTTATTCTTACGTAGCTCTAGATCGTATCTATATTAGACCTACTCTAGTCCTAGCCTAGATCGCAAGTATAAAGATAGCCTAGGACCTATAGTTGCTTTATAAATTTTTAATATCTTTTTGTACAAAGCCTATAGGTGTCTTATTTAAATTAAGGCTTATTTGTAGATTACAACGTACTCCTATATGCCTTGCCGTGATCCCTTCTGCCGATACTAATCTGTAAGTCTTGCCTGCGCTGTTACAAGACTAGCTCTACTACCTTAAAGGCCTTTTAGTAGTTATTCTTTATAAATATATTAAAAAATACGTTTTTAAAGGCAGAGAGAAAGCCTTCTTTATTGATATAAAAAATACGTTAGTATACTAAGTCTTTAATACATTAAAAGTACTTACGCTTTAGCAGTAAAAAGTAAACAACGTTAAGTAGCTAAAAAATTTATAATAAATAAAGTAGTATATAAAAAGTTAAGATTTTATTTTTAAAGTAGTAGTTCTTAAAATTTTAGTTAAGATAGCTCTTATAGCTATTTAAAATAAGTAGCTTATACTTACTTACTTAATGCGCCTTTATATGCGCGTTAAAGGACTTTAACTACTTTAAACTAAGCGTGTTATTTATCTAGCTATTTTTAAAGACTAAGAGCTTCTAATTACATAGTATTAAGGTTTTTTTATACTATATAAAAATTTAAACACGTCTTTTATAAATAATAAAAGGTAAAGTAAAAGACTTAGCAGCGTAGATGCTTTAAATAACTATTACTTACTTATAATTACCTATCTAAATAAGTATAAGTTAAGTATGTCTTTTTAAACTTATAATAACTTTTATTAACTTAATTATACTTATTTAAAAACTAGTCTTATTAAAGTTATATATATTATTATTATGTATGCTATACTTAGCTTTAGTGTCTACAACTAGTTTAAACTATACGCTAATAATTATAATTTTTTTTATAGTATTCTTTGCCTATTTTTAGCTTAATTAAAAGCTATTTTAAGCTTATTTAAGCGTGTTATAAAGCGCTTAGCTTAGTTCTTACTAACAGGCTTACTACTATAAACACTTAGCAGTTTATTAGCTATATTTACTACTTTATATAGCTAGGGTGCAAATCCTTATAAATTAAAGTTAAGAATATATTAAATAATTATCTACTTTTTAGTAGTAGTAAGCTTATAAGAGTTTAAGCATATATTTAAGTAAAAAGGTACTTTATAAGCATATTAGTTAAGAACCTAGCGTTTAACGTTAAAGGTAGCAGTAGCAGCTTAGTAGCTTTAAATTAGTTTAATTAATAAGCTTAAAAAGTAAGCTAAAGTCTACTTTTGTGTTTAAGTAATTGCGCGTTGTGTTAATTAGACATATTAAGCAAAGAGAGTTGGGTAGAGTCTTGGCATGTTTTGGGCGGTTCGCTGGGGTGGGCAGCTCGCTGATGCTTTACGTTATTATAACTATTAACTACTATTGTAGTAATTGTAAGGACTAGGCTTAACGAGGACTAGACTACTCCTAGCTAGTCGCTACGTGTAAGCTAGAGGTTACAGATCCACGCATACTATTCTAGGCTAAGATAGCTATCTTAGTTATTAATCCTCTTCTAGGGTGTAGTAGCGTAGTAGTCTAGAGCTATGTCTTTACAACTTGTAAGTATAAGAAAAATGCGCGCAGCTTACGTAATTTAATATCTTTAATTACTCCGTTAAATTAAGTCTATAATATTAGTAGAGTTATAACGCGTTTTGTGTAGGGTTGTAGAGTTGTTACTAACTTGTTAGAGTGATCATCGCTCGAACATGATCGCGCGCACAGACACAGTAATCCCTGTAGTACCGACTACTGTCCCCAAATAAATTCACGACTTGAGCATTCTGGCCGACTCAAATTACTACACTTCATAGCGATCGGACAACGTTATGAGCAGATCTCAAAAGATCTGGGCCGACACCGGGAAATCCCATCAAAATATCATAAAGATCTTCAAGACCGACTGGCTCTCACTTTCAAACTTCAAAACCTTACCTACATCAGGCACGCGGTTCATGCCCGCCACTTAAGAGAACATCGTGTTCCCGCGAAACCCTAACAAGGCACAGGCACAAGAAAGCCCAAAGCGTATACTAATACGTTTCCGAGAACGCACCCCATTTATTCCTACCATTCATCCTCTCTACAAGCCCTAACATGTGCGAGGGCTTCGATCCATACAATTTCTGCCAGATTCGTAAGGCAGAGCGTGAGGTTCTACTTAATGATAGTGTCATGGGACTCTTCGCAAGCATAGCTGAAAGACATGGATTCACTCACGATCCAGTATACCACGACCTAGTGACAAAGATATCGCCCAAAATCAACCCCAAAGGTTCGTATCACATTCGTGTTTGTCCGTCTCAGTCAAAAGCATACTATACTCTCCTTCTCAAATCCTGCACCCGCCTATTCGAGAACAATGGAGAATCCGGACAATACGAATACAGCGAGAAACCGGACGTACGCCCTAACGCTTCGAGCCGTCACAAAAGAAATGTCTTTGTAGCTTAGATTGACGATTACAACAGGTTTATTAAAAACGCTCGCGCTTGTACACCTCCGGAAAATAGTGCGGCCTGGGATTGTCAGGAATATGTTCTGAATGTATTCGAAGCCGCAAACGACGACAGGATAATTGACGATTACCAGTACCAGGCGATCAAGACATACCTTGAGCGAATACATGGTGAATGAGCGTGGCGAAACCGGGCGGCACACGTGGATCATATTACCATTGTTTCAAGTAATACATCCACTGCCCATTCTTTGTAATACTCTCCCATTCCTGCGGGCAAATACTGAACCCAGTCTTCCTCTTCAACAGAAGATATTGTATTGAGTGACTTGACAAACTCCCAATATTCCGGATATGCACCCCCAGCTTCCTAATCAATAATACCCTTTACTTCGACATGCCCGTTGCAGAGCGTCGCCAGAATATTCCTTGGGTGGAAGTCACCATGGGTCATAACGATTCGGTGCGTCGACTGCAGACACTTCGTCCGTACCATTGTCTTATAGGTCTGAGCGATTCTCGGTTTTGTTGTGGAGACGAGGAAGTCGTTGAATTGATCTTCGTCATAAATCGGTCCCGGACTAGAGCAGATAGATCTCCTAACGTCTTTGCACCTAGTGGGATCACCGCCCCCAAGCCTTGAAGATGGTAGTGGCATATTCCTAAGGTCGAGAAGAAAGGTACTGAGCTGGTTACAGACAGTTGTTTTCTGTTCTGCTGACAACAAGCCCCAAAGCTCTTGTAAGGAGATACCTTCTATAAATGTCGTGAAAAAATATGACGTGCCATTGTGAACCACTGATCCTAGAGGTTGAGGCGAGGGAAAATTCCTCGAGAAGCGGTGAATGTGCTCCAACATAATGAGCTCGTTTAGGTCTAGTCCCACCCCGGTTTTAACAACGATGTTGGGAGCGATTTGTGTCACAGCCCTTCCATCTGAAGCGAATAGCTTTTTCCCCCCCTTCACCAACGCATGTATCTTAGTTGCAATGATGTGTTCATCAAACTCTTCTGCCAAAAGTGACCCCATGGCCGTTTTGCAACCGAGTAATGCTTCTACTCTGCGATCGAGCGGGTACGTGACGACTATTGAAGTGCAATGTTTTGGTGGTTCAGGGCGACTTTCGGATGAAGCAACAGTAAGGAAGGCGCAAGGCCTGAAGAGATCAGTTTAGTCGTACGAAGGATGAATTACACAAACCTTGAGCGCCTTGACGAGCCTGGTTTTCACGTACCCTTCTCAAGCGAGAGTATCTAGAACCATGTTCTTCGAATAAAGGCCCAAGATCGGCATAAGCATCGCGCTTTAGCGCCTCGTTACATGCCTTTTGGAAAGTAAGCAGACACTGACCGTTTAGTTTTTGTACTTTAGCATTGCCGCCTTGAGTCGCGCCTGGCGATGAACCACGTAGCACGTACGACTTCGAAATATATCGTTTCCTTTGGTTTCCCGAATTCGCGTCGTCTGTACTACGCGTCATTGATACTGTTGGGACACTTCGGCTGATTAGAGTGGTATTCGCGTCGGTGGAACTCGTTCGTAGTTTGAGGCAAGCGGAGACTTTGCTGGTGGTAGCTTCGAACGACCTGATGAGGTAGACAATGACGTTCGCAGGTGGCAGCTCTGCCCTTCGTCAGAGTTGTAATTTTGAGACTGGAGGTTATTTAGTGTACGTACGTGAAGACGAGATTCTTATCAGGAATAATGGCGTTGTGATAGCGGCTGCTTTGCCTACCGAGGTTGACCGCGTAACGCGCATGACCGCGTAACGCGCGGTTTGAACACTGCCTCACACAATAGCTACTATCGCGAGATTTTTTAGTAGTGAGATCTATAGGGCTCAAATAATATATATAGCTATAGAAATTAAGTTGGAGTTTTAATCGCGCGCCCTGTGCGCAAGGTAGACGCTAGTTGAGCTGTAACACTACCTTGAGGCTCTCCACTACCTGTAGGGCTTACAATAGGCCTTTTTTTTTAAGTAACCTTTTTAAGAGCCTTAAGGCTGCTCCTCTTACCCTTTTAAGAAGTTTTTATAGATTATTAAAGTTGTTTTGCAGCCCTGCGAGCAGCTGCCCTAGAGGCCTGTTTAGCAGCCCTCTTAGCCTTCTCCTTCTCCCTTACTAATTAAGCTACAGCCCTTACTTATTACCTTATTTTCTTCTTTTTTGCTTTTGCCTGCCTTGTCTCCTTACAATGCTTATTTATTTTAGCTTTTTAGTATTGTACCTACTCCTCCTTGCGCTTCTAGAGTTGTTAGTAATTATATGCCTCTTTTACCTTTCTTAGAAACTAGACTATAGCTTTACCTTAGTACTCCTTAAGCTCTTAAAGTAGAAGAGGCTTACTTTATTTTTTACGCGTTTTTTATTAGTTAAAGCCTTGCGTAGGCCTTTAATTTTATGTTTAAAAAGAGTCTTTTAAGTTAAAATTTAGTAATAAACTTAGCTTAGCGTTTAAGCTTGTTTATTACTTTAATTTTTTACTACCTTACGTAGTAGGCGTTTAACTTTCTTTTAGTTTAAGGTACTTAAGCTTAAAAACTTACTACTACTACTTAAAGAGCTCTTAATACTAAATCTTTTTAATATAACTTTAAGATTAAAAAGTAAGAGGCTTGTAGCCTTAAAGGCCTTTAGAATTGTTATTTTCTTAAAGAAGGCCTACTAAGCTTAGTAGAAGAGGGGAAAGAAATTCCTCTTGCTTATTAAAGTAAGGCCCTAGTTCCTCTCTAGAAATCTAGATATCTTAGCCTAGTAAGCTAATAAAAAAAGCTTAAATAAGGCAATATTAAGAGACTACAGCATATAAGTTAAATAAAAAGGATAGACTACAAAGAGAATCTTGTTCTAATTATAGTACTTAATAAAATTTATAGTAAGGTAAAATCTATAGCTATCTAGAATAAGTAATTAATAAGAGAATTAAGCTTTTACTTTAGTATTATAATTAAATACCTATTTAAGCTATATAAGACTAATATTATTATTTATCTAGCTAAAAAGTAATAAAGTAATTTAAACTTAATAAGTTTTAAATTAAGAGCTTATAACTAAGTGTTCTATATTAATTTTAAAGTTAATTAATATATAAAGGTAGGCACTAGGTAAGATTTATTAGCATAGATGCAGGCTAGAAGTGTTATCTACTTTTATAAGCTATTTTAAATAGTACTTCTTTTTTTTCTTTACTTATATAAGGGCTTACTAAAAATTCTCTTTAATTTTCCTAGAATACTAAAAAGAAAGCCTTTCTTATTTATATTATATATATAACGCAGCTTAATATCGTACTACTTAATTTTCTTGCGTAGAAGATTAAAGTATAAGCTGTACTTTTTCTTAGAATTAGCCTTGTAGCAATTATTATCTATGCCTATTATTTATTTTAAAATAATTTTATTAGAATGCTAGTAGACAAAGTAATTAACTTAGTGTACTCTAACTTCTTTTTTTGCAATTTATAAGGCAAAATTTTGTATTATAGCTTATGTAAGTAAAAGGCCTTGCCTAGTAAGCTGTTTAATATACTATATAAGCTCTAGCTTTTATTATAAATGAAGAGCCTGTTAATTTTAAGCCTTAAGGTTGCGCAAGGTTAAAACACCTTAGTGTTTTTAAAAGAGCGTAAATTATACTACACTATACTTTTCTGCAAACTTTATATACAAGAAAAATGCGCCTAGTGCGCGTAAATTAATTTTATTAACTGCTTCCTAGATTAGATCTATATTGGTGAGGTTATAAGGTGTTGAAAGGTGGTGTTGTTTTGGTAGGAGTGAGCGTTACGCGGTTATGCGCGTTACGCTGTTAACCTCGGTACTGTGTCTGTGCGCGCGATGATTATGTTCGAGCGATGATTACCCCAACAACATGAAGATTTTAGAAAAATGAGGCTGTAGAGCCACTACTAATAGCTAGTATCGCGAGATTTTGTAGAGTTGTAGTATATATAGTATTGTAATTAATTTGTACTACTTGTATTTTACTTAGTAAGTTGACGTTACGCCTGCGGCGGGTGGTGCGCGCTGGGGTAGCTAGTACAGCTACCTTAGTTTTAACATAAAATAAATTAACAATAATATGTTTTTAACGCTTCTGCTTTTAAGTAAAAGCTTATAAGGCCCTACGCTTACCTAATTAGGATAGTTTTATAGCTTTTTAAGCGTTGCAAGCTAATTTCTAACACTCTTTTTTAGCTAACTTTTTAGCTTTCTCTTTCTGCCTTACTTTTGTAAGCCTTTTCCTCTTAATAACGCCTTTTCTTAGCTTGTTAAGCTTTATATAATTAAGCTTGCTTTTTTAAGTAAGACCTCTTAGCTTTTTAAAGTTATAGTAATTGTTGTTTATATTATTAAGCTACCTTGTTGTCCTAAGCCTAACAAACCTTCCTAGGCGACTAGAAAATAGCACTACTATAGTACTCCTAAGAATTACTAAGTTAGAGAGTAAAGCTCTTCTTTTAGTGTCTCTTTTTAAACTAAAAAACTATTTTTAAGCCTTATATCTTTTTACAAAGGATACTATTTTAAGCTAAGATATAGTAAAGACTTTAATAAAGCTTTTTTGCCTCTTTACTACTCTAATCTTGCACTAAACAGCGTATAAAAGTCTTTATTTTAAGCTAATTATATTTACTAAGTATAAAAGCAAAAAATTTCTCTAAACTAGACTCCTTGCAGAATCTTTAAAAAATAACTTTAAGATTAAGTAGATAGACTTTAGTTGCTAAAAAAGACTTTCTAATAGTCTCCTCCTTAAAAGCAGTACCCTAGGCCCTCTAAAGAAGAAGAAAAAAGTCTTCTTTTATAATTAGTAAGAGCCCCTAGCTTTTATAAAGGTAAAATAAAAGCTTAGTTAAGTAGGCAGTTAAAAGAAGCTTAACTAATTTAATATAAAGCAGTTAAAGCGTATAAGTTAAATAAAGAGAAATTATAGCTAATAGAATTTTGTAGTTGTTACAGTATTTAATAAAATTTATAGTTAAGTAAAATTTATAGCTATCTAAGAAAAGTAATTAGTATTTTAAATAAGCTTTTTATTTAGTCTCTCTCTTAAAAACTTTCTTAAGCTAGGCTAGACCTATATTATTGTTAGTCTAGCTAGAAAAAGACTAGCTAACAAATACTAAGTGCTTTTTGTTATTAATATCTTTAACTTAGCTTAATTTTAGAGCTTTAATAGCTAACTAAAAAATAAAAGCTAGAGATAGAGCTATATTGTCTAAACAAATGCAGGCTAAGATAGTTACCTACTCTCTATTACTATTTTAAGTTATAGCTTTAACTTCTTTTTAGTTGTATATCTTTTTATTAAACACCTTTTTTAACTTTCTAGTTACTCTAATTATAAAGCCTTTCTTATCTATATTAAAGATTTAAGAAAGCCTTATATTATATTTCTGTATTTTCTTATGTAGTAGCTTAATGTAGAGGCTATATTTAGCCTTTAAATTAGCTTTATAGCAATTGTAATTTATTCCTACCTATTAGCGCGAGATAAGATAAGTAGAATTCTTATTAATAAAGCAAGTAACTTAGCTTTCTAAAACCTCTTTACTAACTAAAGATAAGGTAAAGTTGCGTATTATTACTTATGTAGGTAGTGTACGTTGCTTAGTAAGTGTAGTAATATACTACAGGAGCTTAGTTTCTTAGTGTAGGTAGAGGAAAAGCTATACAAGCTTGTTAGGTTGCGTTTTGCCCTACAGTATCCGTGCGCCAGTTGCACATAGTCGCCAGTTGCACACCTCAACAACAACAATATATTTAAAAAGATAAGGTTGTAGAGCCACCACAAATCGTAATAAAATTGCGTAAAGCTAGAATTATACTATATACAGGCCTACGAAAGTTTTGGCTTATTTAGATATTTTTTTAGAGGGCGTTATTAGTTATTGCTATTAACTACGCGGTAGAGCAGCTCGTGCAATTTTTACAGCTCCTACTATAGCTAGAGCAACACTACTACGCTTTTAACGCTTTGTAGCTAGCGTGTAAAGTTATAAAGCCTTGCGCTTACCCTTTTAGGAAAGTTTTATAAGCTTTTTAGTGTTGTTAATAAGCTGCTAGTGTTGTTTCTTGGCCTATTTTATAGCTTCTTCTTTCTTCTTCTTATCTACCTATCTTTTACGCTCTACACGCTTTGCGGCTTTAAGTTAAGCCTTATAATTGTAAGCTACTTTCTTAATTTTAGCTTGCTTAGCTTTTTAAAGCTTTTTAAGCTCCTGTTATTATTACTATTATAATACCTAACAATTGCGAGCTCGTTGTACACTCTTAGGCGACTATAGTTTAGCTCTCTTATAGTAAACCTTGTCCTTATTAAGCTAGAGAGTAAAGAACTGCTTTAGTTACCTTTTCTTAATAGCTAAGGACTGCCTAAGGCCTTTAATCTTTTTATAAAGTATACTATTTTAAGCTATAATATAGTATAAACTTTGTTAAAGCTTTTTAATATTCTTACTACTTTAATTCTTTACTTTATAGCGTATAATTAACTTAAGCTTAAGCTAATTCTTACTAGAAAAAACTAACTAGCTACTATTAGAATTTAAAGCCTCTTTAGAAAACTTCTTAAGCACAACGTCTAAGTTAGCTAAGTATATACTAGTAGCTTTAAACAACCTTTTAATAAGTAGAAGTTTAAATACGCTATACTAAGCCTTCTAAAAAAGTAAGAAGAAGTCTCCTTTAGTTAAATTAAGTAACTATTAGCTATTCTAGAGGTATTTTATTAACTAAGTTAAGTAAGCTGTTGTAAGGGGTTTAAATATTACTATATTAAGTAGTTAAAGCGTATAAGTAGCGTAAAGTAAAAATATAAATAAAAGAATTTTATTATTATTATAATACTTAATAAAATCTATAGTTACATATAATTTATAGCTAGTAAAAAGTAGTAATTAATACCTAGTTAAAGCATGCTATCTAGTTTCTCTCTTAAACACTTATTTAAGCTAAGCTAACTTAATATTTTTATTACTTTAGCTAGAAAGTAATAATATAGTAAATACTAAGTGTTTTCCTACTTATATAGCTTTAACTTAGCTTAATTAAAGAGCTCTATTAGCTTTTTAGAAGATAAAAGTTAGACTTAAAGCTTTGCTATTTAAATAAATATAAGCTATTACTATTATTTACTTACTTAAGCTATTTTTAAGTACTTGCTTTACTTCTTTTTACTTATAAAGTCTTTTACTAAATATACGTTTTATATTACTAACTTAGCTAAGTTAAAATCTCTTTTTATTTATATTAAATATAGAAGTAAGTTATATATTGTACTTCTCTTTTTTTATATATAAAAGCTTAAAATATAAGTTATACTTAGCCCTTAAATTAGCTTTAGTACGCTCTTTAGCTATAGCTTTGCCTAAGCAAGAGATAAGATAGTTAGGATGCTAGCAGAGAAACTAGAAAACTTAGCTTTTAAAGACTAGCTTGCTAGCTAACTAACTAGTAAACTGTTGTGTTATTATTCTTGTAAGTAGCAAATGTTGTTTAGTAAGCGTTTTTATATATTATATAAGCTTAGCTTTGCGTTCTAGGTAGAGGGATTAGTTACGTATACTATAGTCGTCGTTTTAGTGTTTGTGTCGTCTTATTAGCGTTGTTTGTTCTACGCTATACTTTTTGGCAATTTGTTAGTATAAGAATTGTTCTCCTAGATCGCGTAATTTAATTTCTACAATCGCTTCTTGAATCAGATCCATAGTTGTTGAGTTATGACGCGTTGAAGTTTTGTTGTTGTGGTGGTGGGGGTGTGCAACTGGTGACCGTGTGCAACTGGCGCACGGATACTGTAGTGTCTTTAGGCGAGCGTACAGCAATTAACACTATACTTTTTTACAATTTGCAAGTATAAGAAAGATGCGCCTAGCTTGTGCAATTTAATATTTTTAATCGCTTTCTAAAATTGGATCTATATTGGTGGAGTTATGACGCGTTTTGTGTAGGGTGGTAGAGTTGTTGGGGTGATCATCGCTCGAACATGATCATCGCGCGCACAGACACGGTAATATCGTACTATGTAGACAACAGTACGCACGGACCTTAAGCAACACCGCGATTAATCTAGACCGGCAAATTGAATGCGCGGGGCCAAATCTATTGTTTGGCTTAATTTACACCTACAGCTGATGCAAGTACAGTTGAAATCGCCAACGCGCTCAACTGCACGCGACGCTGTGTCCAAAAACTATACAACGATGGGAAACGAACAACAGCGACGATTCAAGCCCTAGGATGGGCCGTCCCGCTGCGTTGACCAATCGGGAGCTGCGACAGGCTAGAGAATAACCCAAACTTGAGTACAACCTTAGCCGTGGGAGAAGGCTCTGGCTTCTGTGAAGGTAAGATGAAAGTTTCGAGCGAGCGTACGAGGTTCCTGGCTTACGCGATTCGATAAATTCAATCGCGTTCTGAATTGGGTCCATGTTAGTAGAGCTATGACGCGGTGAGTCATTAGTGTTCTCGAACAAGGAGCTTGGTGAATGCAATGGAGTAACTTAGACTTCTTACATCAGCTCTTGGCTATGTTTTGCACAGGCTGGGGGTAGGTTAGAGCGTAGTAGCTTAACGCAAGTTAATTAACACAGCATATTACTGATTTTAGCGTACGACTTTCAAGATAGTTGTAGTAGTATTTTTAATAAATTAAGGTTCTGCTATACAAATAGAGACAAAAGGAGAAAGGTTGTAGGCAAAATTAAGCCAAAGTCTCTTAGACAGCAAAAGCTTTTTACCCCTTACCTTAGACCTTATCAGTTAAAAGTAGGCTAAGCTTCTTAGAGCCTATTCTGAAGGCGATCCAATCGGCTGTCTGAGCCTGCTGAGATAAGTGTGGCGCGTTAAATGCTAAAGCATGAGGCGGTCTCTTTGGGCGCTACGCTGTTGCTGCTAAGGCAGCTAGTACTAACCTAGCCTATGTCTAAGGCTGGAGTGGGCTAGGTTAGCCTAGGCCCTAGTGGGGACCTTCTCTTCAGCCGTTTGCTGCCTTGTTAAGGGCTTTTTCTAGAGGCGTCAAGAGGAGAGCTATGATGCGAGATCTTCCCCGCTAATGCTAAGGTCGTGTCCGCCTAACGCAAGGTTATGCTGCAAATCTAGATCTTATATAAGCCGGCAACTCCTTGCTAGTAGATCGCTATGTTGTGATCGGCGGATCTAGCTCCACTAGATGTCTATTGAAAGTTTTGTCTTTTTAGTGGAATAGCGTAAAAAGTACACTTTATAACGTGGAGAAGAGAGCTGAGATGCGAGATCTTCCCCGCTACCTAATGCCAAGGTCGTGTCCGCCTAACACAAGGTTACCTATGCTGCAGATCTAGATCTTTTGCGATCCGGCGACTCCTTGCCAATAGATTGCTATGCTGTGATCAGCGGATCTAGCTTTATTAGTTGTCTATTGAACGTTTTGTCTTTTTACTATGTAGTGGAGTGGCGTAAAAAGTACACTTTGAGACGTGGAGAGGAGAGCTGAGATGCGAGATCTTCCCACTACCTAATGCCAAGGTCGCCACCACGTGACGCAAGGTCATAACATCTTTAAGAAATAAAGGTGTGCACGATGTGTTGACTTGCATCTTCTGTGTACTCGTTTTCATATCGCTTCTACATCCAGACGAAACGGCCATGGTTGCTTTTAGCCTTCTCTTCGCTACGTTTAGTGGACTCGCAGCTGCCTGGCCTCAACCTACTGCCGCTCCACCTCTTGATCAACGCGCTATTGACTGCTCAAAGGTGACTGGTGCCCTCAGCGTCCTCAAGAAGCTTGGTCCTCCAGCAACAACCTTTTGCAGCTCTTACCTCAGGGTTCCTGCAACGAAGACGTTGACTACGACAGTCACACCTGCGACTATGTAAGCTGGCCCTTGTCTTTTGCACCATATTTGGTCTTAAGCTGAAGAGACTGACGAGTTCTTAACGAGCAGAACCAGCACAATTTCCACAATTACGGTCACAGTAACGAGCCTATCATGTGACCAGGTGAAGCGAAACGAGCCGGACTTGGAAGTCACGAAGCACACCAATGCTTTCGCAAATCTTGACAAACGCTCTGATGTACTTCGTTTACTTGCCGCTTTCGCTGCCCCTAAGATATCTGAGGGGTGTAGCTGTCTCGCCCTACAGCCCAGAGCCACCACCACTGCTACCTTCACTGCTGCCACCCCAGTGCGTCTCTCATTTCAGCCAATGACCTCAAGCAAGTTAAGAAGCTAACATTATTCAGACAACAAATGTGGTTGCAACCTCGACACAGTGTGTTGTACCCGAACAAGTATGCACCCCTAGCGGCCAGTACTGTAACTTGAGCGACCCGGGTGCGTGCTGTAGTCGAGGTTGCCTTAACACAGGTGACCTTACTGACTTGGACGGAACGTGTTTTGAGTTTTAATAGTGTAAGCCTTGGGCCATATCACATGGCTGCTCTAGGGGCATGACCAATGCGTCCGACTACTTCATAGCTCGGATCACACACTTGTACATGCAGACAACAATATACTCGTACACGAGATGTCATACTACTACAACTCCGTAATTACAGCCATGGGGCTTGTCTAATCCGGGCCATTACTTATGTGCATTAACCCTCGCTTACTACAATCATATCGACCTATTTTGTTAGTCCAGTGATCACTCTCGAAAGCCGCAAAAATTGGGAGCTCTGGATCCTCGTTATCCAGTGCAACGCTCAACCTTCCCGGTTCACCTGCCGCGTTCTTGCTGGGTTTCCGGAAATCACGAAGTCTGCTAGGATATCCTGTGCACAATTAGTGTCTTTTTGTTGTTTCACTTGCTTGCACAAGAACTGATGTTTTGTCATCGCAGGTCTGCGGAAGTGGAAAAACAGCGGATATCTACCTGTACAACAACGCAGCCAGCACGCACAATCGCGTTATCGCCGATGCGGGACGCCGGCCTCGATAATTCATCTGTTACTGATGTAGACGTCTTTGCCTATAGAAACTTTGCGAGCAGTCATTGGCCAATCGGAATTTCCAGAGACAAGATTGCCATTTTCGTCTTCTTTTGCCCTTGATTGTGAGTGCCATGTTCGGTACAAAGACTGCAATAGTTGCTGAAGTTGACATATCGGCATTGGTGGACTAGGAGGAGAAACGAGGGTGGACAGCCGTTCGGTTGACGTTGAGCTGCACCGTGGGTACGCTTATGTCTCGCCTCACCAAAACTCTACACGACAGCAGCGTGTTCAGGCGTCTGCGTACTGAGGTGGACGGCGTAACGCGCACTTTTGAACACCAAAACCACCACCAAACTTAAGGCTGTAGAGCCTCACACAATAGCTACTTTCGCGAGATTTTTTAGGACTTACTATAAAAGCTGTTATAGAAAATGGTAACTATTACTAAACTAGCCCGCGGTATTACATGAGCTAACCTATACATATCTGCTAGCGTAGGCTAGGGCCGCCTGGCTATCCTCCCGCGCTCTGGATTGCAACCTCAGCTCCGATGCAGCGTGACGTGCGAGTTGACCCTGGTAATTCCAACTCCCATCCAGCCCTGGGCTTCTCCAGCGCGTGCTATCGCTATAGCGCTGCTTCGATCTGCAAGAACCCCAGCAAAGCATCGCGTGTCTTCCATCACCAGAGCACGAACGTGGGTAAATTCAAATGGTTGCACGCTAACACATGTCGAGACACGGCTCATTCAGAGCGCTACATGACTGTCTCTCCATGCAGAGTGGCAGGGAACAGTTTCCCTGCATCCGGGCCGGGTTTCCTTCTACATCTGTTCATCCCTCGCATATGCATCGCGGCTCAATGCGGGTAGCCGTCCGTCCCGCACGCCATGCTTGCCGTCAAGCATCGTCTCCTCGTGCGGCTTCAGTCTCCACTTATCCCGTCTGCGATACGCCGCGGCGAAGTTACAATCTATTTACATCTGGCGCTGTTAAACCTCTTATAACATCTCTGCTCGGTCCAAGCGATTCGAAGGTCCGACAGCTTAACATACGTACGCGCGCGCAAGAGGTGGAGACATATTATCACCCATGGATTACCGTGAGTCGAGTTGAATTTGCCTCCTCCGATCAGAAGCTGGACTTCTGCCTCCAGATGCTTGTAGTGCGCACACCTAATCTCTCGTCCCCGCTCAGGTGGTATCTACCCCGTGGAGCCTACTCGAGTACACCAACTCGTCGTTTGCATTTACTTTTCATTTGGCACTAAAAACGTGTTTCCATGTGCCGATGCGCGGTTTCACCCGCGGGGCTGCCCACCGAGACCGCCGCGCTGGACTAGGCGCGAAGGAAGCGGTTTAGGGTCGCAGCGCAACCTGACGCTATGTTGTATCTCGACGTTACACATCCCAGCAGTCGCGAGACCATCTATGGAGCAGTATGGGAGTTCTTACACACCACACACTCCTCCAAAGAAAGCCATCGCATCGAGAATCTTGATGTCATTTACTGCCCGGAAAACATCCTAGCTTTCTTTCTGAGCGACAGACGAGCAGCCGTTCCGTTCCTCGCTAGCCGCTGGATGAGTATGGAGAAGAATGCCCAGTCTATATTGCCGTCATAGTTGAACTCACACGGTCTATACCCGCCCAATGTACCTGATGCGTCCACCGAGCGTCTAATACCACTTGTCGCCCTTGTCTACAAGTCGACTAGTCACAGCTTCAAGCGGTTCGCTCTAGAGGCCTTTATCCGTAATTGCTAGATCGAAGCCGTCTGTACCTGGTCGATCAAGAGCGGTCCCCACAACCGTTCATGGGTCTGGGACTAGTATGTCTTGTGAATTGTGCATGTGCAAGTAGCCTTGTCGCCTACGCTGTGCTTGCAGTGCTGCAGGCGCGTGGACGATGATATGTACCCTTGAGTCCTGGGTCTTTACAAGTCTTCGTGGCCTTCATTCTGTTTTTTTTTCACTGTCACATTCCTTTCAGAGAGCTCTCGTAGCATTCGCTAGCCGCTGTTCACCCGCTACTTGGTCGACTGACCCTCCTTTACGTTCCTTGACGCACTTCTCCAGCCAACTCTTTCTCGCCGCAAGTCATTTTCAGTCATTCTCTTGAGCATAAATATTCGTTATTTGGAGCGCTCCTCAACCTCACCAAACTTTTCCCTTTCTACTCGCACTCTTTACGTGGACGTTCGGCACTCAAGCAAAGCCGCATTCGTACCTGCACTAGCCCGCGCCACAGCCACAGCCACATAGCACAACATAGCGCGCCACTAGCGACAATATAAAGATGCGCGCCGCCAACATGCTTACGGGAGTAACATCCTTACTCTCAATCTCCCCTCTTGTACAGGCCGTTGCAATCCCGCGAGGTACCAACGACACCATGACTACTACTTCAGCCGCTTCGGGTTACAAAAACGTTGCGTACTTTGTCAATTGGGTTTGTCAGCTTACCTAAATGGAGGAGATGTACATCTGACAAACCCTGCAGGCTATTTACGGTCGCAACTTCAACCCTCAAGATCTTCCCGGCGAAGAGCTTACCCATGTTCTCTATGCCTTTGCTGATGTTCGGGATACTGGCGAGGTCTTCTTGACGGACACTTGGTCCGACACTGACAAGCATTACGCGAATGACTCGTGGAACGATGTGGGTACCAACGTCTATGGATGCGCCAAGCAGTTGTTTCTCCAGAAGAAGCGCAACCGCAAGTTGAAGGTGCTGCTGTCGATCGGCGGCTGGACTTACTCTGCCCACTTTGCGCAGCCTGCCTCGACCACCGAAGGTCGGGCAAAATTCGCAAGCAGCGCTGTTCAAATCTTATCGGATCTCGGCTTTGATGGCCTTGACATTGACTGGGAGTATCCGACAAATGAAGCCCAGGCAAACGACATGGTTCTCCTTCTCGAGGAGACTCGTCGAGCTCTCGATGCATACTCCGCTGAGCATGCCGCTGGTCAGCACTTGCTCCTGACCGTTGCTTCGCCGGCAGGCCCCAACAACTACAACAAGATGAAACTCGGGGCCATGGACAAGTACCTCGATTTCTGGAACTTGGCAAGTATCTTTGAATCATCCTGCTACACAGCATGCTAACGACAAGTAACAGATGGCCTACGACTACGCCGGATCCTGGGATACCAATGCAGGCCACCTAGCTAACTGGCATCCCTCTTCTTCCAACCCCACCAGCACACCCTTTAGCACTGCCAAAGCAATCAGCGACTACATCGCCGCCGGTGTTCCAGCCGAGAAGATTGTCCTCGGCATGCCGCTGTACGGCCGTTCTTTTGAAAACACCGATGGCCCCGGTACGCCTTTCTCGGGTGTCGGCCAGGGCACCTGGGAACAGGGTGTGTACGACTACAAAGCGCTTCCGCTGGCTGGATGCGAAGTCAAGACAGACGATAGTGTGACTGCTAGCTGGTGCTATGACCCAGCCAAGAGGTTCATGGTCAGCTACGACACACCTGAAGTGATTGCGAAGAAGAGCCAGTTCATCCGCGAACAAGGACTTGGTGGTGGTATGTGGTGGGAGAGCTCGAGCGACAAGAAGGGGGATGAGAGTTTGATCTCTACGGTAAGTATAACCCCTTCTTTTCCTTTCCTTTTTTTCTTCTCTTGGACCCTTTGCGTGTGTGCTTGCATGGAGAGATTTACTAATGTGTTGGTGTAGTTTGTCAAAAACGTGGGTGGGCTGGCGAAATTGGATCAGTCGGACAACTTGCTCAGTTTTCCCGCGAGCAAATACCAGAATCTGCGGGAGGGCTTTCCAAACCACTAGTGGACTGGCCGGTGGTAGTGCTGTATGGAAGGGTGCCATGTGCTAGGGTTTCTTCTTTGTAGGGGACTGGATTTGGGTGAATACGCTGGGGTTTTCCACTGTACATACGACCATCGTTCATTTTTTTCTTTCCTTGGGACAGTAGCCGGCTACACGGCGTTTTTTTTTTGGGAGGAGATTAAAGAGATGGACGTTTTTGGTTAAACGAGGAGCCTGTAGAGATGGGCTGTATATACGCGTGTACAAAATCATGGTTGTTGAAGGACATCAGTCGCCTTTCAGTCTGGATAGTGAGAACGTGGGAAAGAGTGCATTGTCATCCGCAGAACTTTGTCTTTATAGGAACTCTCACTCAAGAGTAACCCAAGAATTAGCTATCGTCTGACACTTGGTGGAACGTCCCAACACTCAAACTTGAGACTGCAAAAGAGTTATATGGTCAAAGTAAGTGTTGTACATTGCACGGCCTGGTTGAAGCAGGCTCGTATTCAGGATCAGGTCAAGGTAGTCCTGAACGTGGCAGCGGGACTATAGCCTATTTCCGCATATCTACATCTACAACGTCTTGCTGGTTTCCTCTGCAGCACTAAGATCTGCAACTTCGCTCTTTCCTGTATTGCCTAGTCTTCGCTTCTTCAGAACGTTCTCGATAAAGGCCTCGCCTGCTTTATAACTTGAGCGTACGAGTGGGCCGGAGGCACAGTACAGGAAACCCATGTCGAGGGCGCGCTGGCGCCAGAGTTCGAATTTGTCGGGGGTGACGTAGTCGTGGACGGCCATGTGGCGCTTGGTGGGTCGCATGTATTGGCCAAAGGTTACGACGTCGACGTTATTTGCGCGGAGTTCTGTGTAGATGTTAGTCTAGTCTGGTTGCATATCAGATGGTGTGAGCGCACCCCTCAACGCATGCCAGAGGTCCTCCTCCGTCTCGCCCAAGCCCAGCATCATACTGGTCTTGGTAATAAGCTCTGGTCGTGCCACCTTGGCCGACCTCAACACGTCCAGACTCTGCCTGAACTTGGCCCTCCTATCGCGGACAAATGGTGTGAGGCGCTCCGTCGTTTCGATGTTGTGCGCAAAGACATCGACACCACTTCTTGCAACAACCTTGGCCATGTCCAGATTGCCTCCATAGTCTCCACCCAATAACTCGACAAGCTGGGTGGGATTCTTTTGCTTGATCTTCATAATAGTCTCCGCAATGTGGTGGGCTCCGGAGTCTGCGAGATCATCGCGATCAACCACTGTGATGACGACGTAACCCAGCCCCCACCTCCGCAACGCTTCAGCTGTGTTCTCTGGCTCGTGGGGATCCAGTGGTGGGGGCGCTTTCGATGTCTTCACGGCGCAGAATCGACAACCCCGCGTACATGTATCTCCCATGAGCATAATTGTGGCAGTCGCCGCACTCTTGGAGCTTCCGCCCCAGCAATCCGAAATGTTGGGACATCTTGCTTCCTCACACACTGTGGCTAGATTCAGCCCCCGCAGGTCCTTCTTGATCTGCTTGTAGTTCTGGTTCGCGTTGGAGGGTATCGGCGTCCTGAGCCACTCTGGGAGTCGTGTGATGGTCTTCTTGCGGCCTTCGGGGCCCACCTGCACCGTCTTGATCTCATATGCGTGTGCGGGGGGGAGGGGTGCATCGGGGTTGACGAAATCGCCAAACGATGGACCGGCGTTTAGGGTATCGCTGAAAGATGTCGGTGGTCGCGATCGCTTTGTGGGAGCTTCGGGTACTGAGGTTTGCGGCGCATCGGAGGTCGTGGCAAAACTTCTAAGCGGCGTCGGTGAGCGAGCGACAGCTGTTAATGTGGACGAGGAGAAGAGACATCGCGATCGTGGTATTGAGGCTGCCATTGTCATGTGTGTAGATTTGCAAAATAGATGGGAGACGAGCGAGTGAGTGTGCTGGGTATATGTTGCTTGATAGATAGAGCCTTGAATACCCGCACCGCATAGAGTTGGGCATGCCGGACGCCAAGACTTGGAACATGCAAGAGCAGCCCACACGGCGACATCCCTGCAGGTGCATCTTCAACGTCGCCAATTCGAGACGGCCAGGCAGACAACACAACGACTTAACCCCGGCACCTCCCCGTGTTCCCACCCGCCAATTCCACCCGCAAGGCAGCATTTGGACACATTTACACTCGCCGTCGCAAAAGGCCACGTTTGGCGGAGGAAGAGCGGGACAGGTGACACATCTGCGCAGAGGGCTCGCCGTTCGGAGCTGCACCACAACACCATGGACAAGAAGCACGAGGACGCTGGCGGAGTCGCCCAGATTGACAAGACGTCGGTTTTCCAAGAAGGTAGGGCGACTTTCACACAGGCCAAAGGCTGGCGGGGGAAGCTGACGTTGTCCAGCACGAGTATTCAACCAGAGCCCTATATCGCCCAGGAAATGTAGAGTGATCCTGACGAAGCTGGCTCTGCTGCTCTTCACTGGAGAGAGCTGGGGACGACAGGAAGCCACAAGCCTCTTCTTTGGTATATCCAAGTTGTTCCAGAACAAAGATGCCTCGCTCCGCCAGATGGTCTATCTGGTCATCAAGGAGCTCGCTGGCTCCGCCGACGACGTAATCATGGTCACTTCCTCTATCATGAAGGACACGTCTGTGGGCAGCGACGTTGTATACCGCCCAAACGCCATTCGCGCCCTCTGCCGCGTAATCGACGCCACCACAGTACAGGCCATTGAGCGTCTCGTCAAGACGTGCATAGTCGACAAGAACCCCTCTGTATCCTCCGCCGCCCTTGTATCCTCGTACCACCTTCTCCCCGTCGCCAAAGATGTTGTTCGACGATGGCAATCCGAGGCCGCAGAAGCAGCGTCGGGAAGCAAGTCAGGTGGAGGTTTCTTGGGAGGATTTGGAGGAGGCTCACATACCACTCTGCAGGCCAGCACAAACTACATGACGCAGTACCATGCCATTGGTCTCCTCTACCAGATGCGCTCTGGCGACAGGATGAGCTTGGTAAAGATGGTGCAGCAATACTCGGCTGCTGGCGTCGTCAAGAGCCCAGCTGCTACCGTCCTACTGGTCAGACTAGCTGCTAAGCTCGCTGAGGAGGACCCAAACCTACGAAAGGTAAACCCCATCGAGTCCACGGGGGAAAAAAAAACTTGCTAACAACCCTCGCAGCCTATGATGCAACTCCTTGACGGCTGGTTGCGCCACAAGTCGGAGATGGTCAACTTCGAAGCTGCAAAGGCCATCTGCGACATGCGCGACGTCAACGATGCCGAACTCGTGCAAGCCGTTCACGTCCTCCAGCTCTTCCTCACATCCCCGCGCGCCGTCACCAAGTTTGCCGCCCTCCGCATCTTGTCGCAAATGGCTTCCTTCAAGCCGGATCCCGTACGATCATGCAACCACGACATCGAATCACTCATCACCAACTCGAATCGCAGTATTGCCACTTTCGCCATTACCACACTCCTCAAGACGGGCAACGAGTCTTCGGTTGATAGGTTGATGAAGCAGATTACCGGCTTCATGGCTGAAATCACCGACGAGTTCAAGGTCACCATTGTAGAAGCTGTCCGAACCTTGGCCCTGAAGTTCAAGGCGAAGCAGTCCGGATTCCTTGCTTTCCTCAGCGGCATCCTGCGCGACGAAGGTGGTTATGAATTCAAGCGGTCCGTTGTTGAGGCTATCATGGACCTCATCCGCTTCGTACCCGAGGCCAAGGAAGATGCACTTGCTACACTTTGCGAGTTCATCGAAGACTGCGAATTCACCAAGCTCGCCGTCAGGATTCTGTTCGTTCTTGGACGCGAAGGTCCCTCGACGCCACACCCCACCAAGTACATTCGCTACATTTACAACCGTGTAGTCCTGGAGAATGCGGTTGTTAGGGCTGCAGCGACCTCTGCTTTGTCCAAGTTTGGCGTTGGGCAGAAGGACCCGGAAATCAAGAAGTCGGTCCACGTTCTCCTCACAAGGTGTCTTGACGATGTCGATGACGAGGTCCGTGATCGCGCTGCTCTCAGCCTTCGTTTGATGGACCAGGAAGATGACGACATGGCCGTCAGCTTCATACGCAACGATTCAATGTTCTCACTGCCTGTACTGGAGCACCAGCTGGCTATGTACGTCAGCTCGGATTCCCGTGATACCTTCGAGACAGCCTTCGACATCACCAAGATCCCAACTGTCTCCCGTGAACAAGCGGATGCAGTAGACCTTACCAAGAAGACCGAAGGTGCTACTCCAACCCTCAAAGCACCCAGCGCGGCCAAGGCACCTTCAAAAGCTGGTGCCGATGCCGCCGCAAACGCAGCGTCGAACGCCCAGAAGTACGCTGCAGAACTGCAAAAGATTCCAGAACTGGCAGCGCACGGTGGTGTGCTCAAGTCAAGCGACGTCGTCGAACTCACCGAGGCAGAGACCGAATACGTTGTCACTGCCATTAAACACATTTTCAAGCATCACATTGTCATTCAGTACGACATCAAGAACACTCTTGAGGACACAGTATTGATGGATGTGGAGATGGTCGTCACACCAGAAGATGATGGAGACGTGCAATTAGAGGAGGAATTCGTTATCCCGGCGCCTAGGCTTGCCACCAACGAGCCCGGCACGATTTACGTATCCTTCAAGCGCCTGGAGACCGAGTCACAGTTCATCGCCGCTAGCTTCACCAACGTACTCAAGTTCACAAGCAAGGAGATTGACCCAAGTACGAACGAACCAGAGGATGGTGATGGGTACCCAGATGAGTACCAAGTTGAGGATCTTTGCCTCACTGGTGCTGACTACGTTGTTCCGGCGTATGCGGGCAGTTTTGATAATGTTTGGGATCAATCGAATGGCGATTCGGCGACCGAGACATTGCAGTTGGGTAACATGAAGAGCATTGCAGGTACGTCGGTTATGTCGCAGGCAATTACTAATGATAAGCACACGACTGACAGCTTACAGATGCAACCGAGCAACTTACCAAGACTCTATCCCTCCAACCTCTCGAAGGCACAGACGTCGCTCTATCTACTTCAACACATACCCTCAAGCTTTACGGCAAGACCATCACAGGCGGCAAGGTTGCTGCTACGGTACGGATGGCCTTCAGTGCTAAGACTGGCGTGACGATGAAGATTGACGTAAGAAGTGAGGAAGAGGGTGTCGCTGCATTGGTCGTGGGTAGCGTGGCGTAGGTGGTGGTAGATTGATATTGTTTAGTAGCGTGTCTTGAAAGCGTAAAAGATCAACGGGCTTCTAAGTAAAACTCTTGGTTTGCACAGTTCAATGATCATGACATACATGTTATATGTTGGAGGAATCGACTAATAAGCGACTTGAGCTATTTGAATCTCCCCTGCAAGTTTTCTACGATGCAAGCGCTTCGACAGCTTTGTTCACGATACTCCGTATCTGTTTCCACCGCTTCACCAAAGTCCCCCTCTGACCTTCGGCAACCTTTTGCTCGTCTTCTTCACCCAAATCCAGATCCTCAACCTCCTCCAACGTATCCACAATCTCCCTTGAATACTTGGTCAACACATCCGCTAGATACCTATTCAGCCTCGCCTGATCCCTCACCCCATCATCATCCCCAGACACAAACGCCGAATACCTCCTCGCATCCAGAACCAACAGCCTAAGCACAGCCTGCGTCCTGAAACACACAATCTCCTCTTTCCCCCCACCAAACAACGTGTAGTTGCCGTAGAACCCATCTTCCTCCAGCGCATCCGCTTGCTGGCTATCCAGCAAAGGGAGTAGCACGTGATCCAGAGGAAAGGAGTCATTCACATTTTCATCGAGAACGAATCCGTATTCCACCAGGAGGAAGTCATTCGTGTGCGATCCGTATGTGATGAATAATTCCTCGCCAGCAGCGTACGGGCCGTCGGCCGTGACTGTGTAACCCTGGCTGTTGTGCTGGGCATGGCATCCGCGGTCCGAATGGTTGAAGTAGTCGATCAGCGGGCACATGCAGTAGCAGTCGTTTGCGGTTAATTTTGCACGTCGTTTGGGTAGGCGCCCGTGTGCGTTGGGTAGGTCTGGGTATTCCCAGTAGAAGGTTCGCGTGTTTACTATGAGCCAGGTGTAGGTGTAGAGGGGTTTTGTGATGGCGGAGGGGAGGTGGCGGGAGTGCGTTGTCCAGTCTTTTTCTAGTTTGGTACGCTGGTTTGAGAGGAGGGTTTTGCAAGGCGGTGGTAGGAGGGATTGGAGGGGGGATGGATAGTGGATTGGCATGGTGGAGTGGAAGTCTTGCGGTGTGGGCCAGACGTCTTGCCAGAGGTGGTAAGAGTGCGGTTCCTGGCCGCTGTGCCAGAGGGATAGGGATGCGGCGAGTTTTCCGTGTACGGTGGCGTTTTCTGGGAGGTTGAAGTTTTGGATTGAGGGGAGGGCGACGTGGATGAGTGATTTGTTGGAGACGTGGACTAACTTGTCTCCTTTCTTGAGGATTTAGTTGAGGTTTGTTGGGTAGTGGGCGGTTTGGGGAGTTGGGACTGACTTTGATGTCTTTTGCAGCTACGATACCCATTCCTCGGCCGCTGAAGCGTGCTGGGGCAATTCCATTGATTTCAACACCATTGGATTTGGCCCAGTCGACGAATTGGGTGTGTTGTTCACCGGGGTCTAGCGCTCCAGTCATGGCTGCAGTGAGTAGTTCTGAAAGCTTTTTAACTTGGCGTACTCATACAATCTTGAAATCGTCAGTGGTCAGGTCTACTGAGAATTCCTTGACAGGAACAACTGAATGTCATACTGAAGATTCCCGGTGAGGGTTGCTGCACAAATAGTGTTCAATTTGCCAATCGCTTTGGGCCAATTCGAGGTCCAGGATGTTGAGTAAGCTGCCTCAGTAATATGACTGTTAACAATGGTGAAAATTTGACTTGTACGCCGGTAAACCGAAGGCGTGACAATTTATGGCGCAATTGTTCTTTGCAGGAGTCAAACAAATCATGATTATTAACATGCTTTGGTGTGGCTGGTGCATGTGGCGTATCGATACCGGTAAGGATGTCACGTCATCAGCTTGAATGAATGCCAGCCGTCTACCACGCTTTACGCAATTCCTCATTAACACGCGCAAATGGCGAGAAATGTGCGAATACATCAGCTTCAAAAGCTGACGTCGCGCTCACCATTTCAAACATGGTCATGTGTACAGTCGTCTCGCTGCTTTTCGGTCCTCAATCGCCCTCCGCCGAACTATGAGGGCCATATACCATTAACACGTACGGAAAGGTTAGGGCTGGCAATAGGTTCGGGGCTCGGAAGCTTCTTGTATCCACGGAGAGGAGGTGAGATGAGATCTAGAGGTTTCATATAGGCGCTGCTTACACAAGTTAGACCTCATCGCATCCTTTGGTGAAGCAACCGCACAGCCCTACTTCATATACAAGCTCCGCGATCGCATGCTCCTAAACCCAACTGGCCGACGAATATTACGCGACCGACCACGATTAACGTCCACCTCGCTTAACATTCCGCGCCTCCGCAAACTACCGCCAAATACAGTGGGCTATGCGTATGCTGCATGGCTTGACCGCGAAGGTGTCACTCCGGATACACGAGCAGCAGTACAATACATAGATGACGAAGAGTGCGCATATGTCATGCAACGGTATCGCGAATGCCATGACTTCTACCACGCCTTGGTGGGACTTCCTGTCTTCCGTGAAGGCGAAGTTGCTCTAAAAGCATTCGAATTCGCAAACACAGGCCTACCCATGACCGGCTTGGCTGTATTCAGCGCTTTTACACTGAAGAAGGCCGAATGGAGACGATTCCGGGACGTCTACGGACCGTGGGCTACAAGGAACGGCGCACAAAGTGCCGACGTGATCAATATTTACTGGGAGGAAGAATTAGAGACAGATATCGACCAGTTAAGAGCTAGGTTGGGTATTGAGAAGCCACCAGATCTTCGAGCTATGCGTAAGGCGGAACGTGAAGCGCGCAAGAAAGAGAAGGAGGCCAAAGAAACCATGGCACGGACTACCGTATGAGATAGCATCCATGTATATTAGTTTAAGACTACCCAACACACGTCGCATATCTAGCCTATCATTTGTGCAGGATGGGTCTCATGCAGGTCACTCGCTCAGACCAGCAGGCGACAGATGGATGTGGGGTCTCCACACGAGACGGAACCCGCAAGCCGAATCATCCACTCCGGACGACCATTTCCTATGAATGCGACCCACCCATACCAAGCATTTGGTATAGTTTCTACATGAATTTCCGATCAACAGATGCTGCCATGGTCGAAAAGCGAAAACACGCCGAATCACTTGGACAAGACCAGTCGTGACCACCAATAGATACGGACGACCAGCCACAAGGTCAGATGGTGGTGTAACTGTCGTGAAGAACTACCCCAGAAAACGCAGAGCGATAGCTGTGGGTTGACATAACCTCCGACCTTTGACATGGATCACTTGTAGCTTTCAGTGCAACGTCTGTAGGTTTCGGAAGACTCGTGGTGACGCTCAGAACCTGGCTAGTCACATGATGTTTCGTTTACATGTACCTTTCTTAACCCTCACATTCATGTAATCTTTCGTACTGAGCTCGGCATCGGATGCACTGATCGAAAGCCAACAGTTGGCGACCGGACAAAATCCGTCAGTCCTCCATCAGAGGCTTGGTCAAGCATTGAAAGGCGACTGACACATGCCTTAAAAATGCTCGAGCACTGGTCGCTTCGTATCGGAAACCTGGCAGACGCGTGTACTGTAGTTAGAGTTGGACAACCTACGGTTACTCGCGTATAGGAAGAACATGGATATGGAGTGGAAGGATATATTCGAACTCTTCCCAGATCGGATGCCGGGCGCAGTACGATCGCGCTGGTATATGCTGCATGGGAAATGATCCGTTATTGTGACGTGGGTAAATCCCTTTTCGCCAGCTTCGTCAAACGTCCTACACCAACAGCCTGCTGGATGCCGTGACGATTCTCTTCCAGTTGCCAGGTCATGAACCCCATTTGAATTTTGTATTGATAGTAGTTTATGTTCAAGAGTACCTGACTGATCCGCGCTATCTTATATGACTGGGTAATTTTAACCTTTTGCTTTAATTTCTGTAATGTTTCCTGATCTTTTGCATCCTTCAGAGCTTTTCCAGGCGTATGTTTCGCAATCTCTAAGAGCTTAATTAATTTAATCATACTATCCCTAAATCGTTGCTTTGATCGATGCTGGGCGCTTTGGTTGGCTTAGTCACGTTGCCCTTAGCAGCCAATTGTGCTTATTTATAAGTTGGACATACCCTTACGATTTCTTCAAGTCTAGACGAATAAGATACTTGCAGGCAGGTTTTGGGCTCGAGGGCGCTTTTAGAAGCGGGAACGGAATTGTCCCCTAAGGACGGACTAGGGACAAAATAGGCTAGCCCCTTGGTACAGCCAAGCCTCGGCCGGCGTCGCGGTTCTCCCGTCCCCCAAACGCCCGATCTCTCTCCCCATCGCCTGCCCCACCTAGTCCCTCCTCCGTCCTTCTCACCTCCCTGCATCCTGACCTTCTCACCACCTCCGACACCTACGATGTGCGGCGTTGCTGAGTCAACTTGAAGCGACAGCGCCACATTTTCCATCGATGCGCTTCCTTCCCCGCCAAGCTTAACCGTTCCAACATTCAGCATTTCAAGTCTCAATATGACAGCGTATATCAATATTAGCCTACAGGGTATGTTGTATTTGGTACATAAAATGGTCTTGGTTTGATCCTTACTCAATGCCAGGGACTGTCTACTTTACTAGGCGTCGTAGTGCCGAAGACGACGACATGGTTCGATTGTATTCAAGCAAGCTAGTAGGCGTAGCAAGAGGCAAGTAATAATGTCGCTTGTACGGACAACAAAAGTGCTCATGGACTTAGAATCTACCTTTGATGCCTTGTACTCGCAAGTAGCTAGAGAATGGCATCAACAAGACGACATCGTCAATCCCTTTTATGACCGCCGATGCGTTCATATTGAATCAGTCTGGACCTTTGACCTTGATGGCGATATCCTGCGATTCGACAAGAAAGATCGCAATCTTTGGGTCCCTCTCAACCTTGTTCGCCAGCGTTCTATAACCATTTCTGATTTCGAGCCTTACGAACCACCGACAACCCCCGAACATACCTTGCAATCTATCCTCCCACCACCATACTGGAAAATAAGACGTAAGGTAATAGACCTGCAGCGTCTAGAGCGGCATAAGGCTTTTGTTTCTAGAGTACTCGCAGACTTTGCGTTCCAATGGAGGCACATCCTTTGCAGTCGTTATAATAACTCTACATTTCGAAGGCTTGCATGTGCAATTATTAGGATTGTTACTCTAGACTTTACTGTCGTAGAAGTAACTCTCCCACGTCAGGGCACCGGCGGTTTTCTGGTCTGGATACATAATCTTCCGGAGTGGGACCCATTGAGCGGGCATATTGTCCGGGTGGGCGGGACATCTATTGTTCTATGCCAGCATATTCCACACGCCATTACTCTAATTCGAGAGGATTTCGCGAGACAGAACCTATCGAGACTAAAACACGGTCCTTCTGAAACATCCGACGAAAGTCTCACTTACCTTATACTTTCAGTGCGGGAGATTATTCTGTATCGGATCAATAGTGATTCTGAAAGATACACAAAACCTAAGCGTCTATTCGATGGTACACAGCCCCCTTCCAATGAAGCTATCGACCTCCTTCTTGAAGCTACACAGACCCGTCCCCCTACGACTCTTATGCACAAGCTCCCTATTGAGCTGCAGGATATGATCCTTAACAAGGTATCTGCGGGACCAATTGAGAGCGCTAAAGTTGGCTGCATGCTCAATACTGGATCAGTTTTCACATGGAAGTGCGGCGACCGGGACATAGAAAGAGAAGAAGGACGTAGAAATAGGACGCCTTGGACTCCTGTGGAGTCGCATATTTGGTTTGGCAATTACTCTAGTGGTATAGCATATAAGTAAACTTATTCGAAATGCCCATTTTTCGAATGACCAAAGTAAGCAAAGCCTAACATCATCACGAATACATTGTGTCGGAAACAAAATACCAACCGATCGATCGATGAATCGCACTCCGGCTAGAGGATACATATACACGCTGCGACACATTGCGTAGTGGATTTAAAGTTAGATAACATCCAGTATAAACCAGCTGAGCATACGGCACAGCACGCGAAGGACGACATCAGGGGGTGCTGCTCTCCTAGAAAGCATCAATGTAATTATGAATCCAGCATTAGTGATAGCAAGCTGTACGTCATCGAATATTTCGATGCGCCCCCACAATTTAGGATTAGAAAGGCAAATCTTACTGAAGTAACAGAGGTATAGACCGAACCACAGTTCTTATTGAGATATTTCTTTTCTCTAGTGATAAATTTTGTGCCGCACACTAAATACCTCGAAGATGCTGCTTCGCCAACACTTGCCACGACTACATGCGGTTGTTACAGGTTAACACGAATAAAATACTCTTCCGAATGCAAGCCAGTTTATCTTACGATCTTGTAGTGGTGATTCATACAAATCAACGAAGAAATGTTACATAGTCTTGCTAAATGCCTGGATAATAAAAGCTCGTGCACTTTATCCATCTCCCATCCCCATCCAGAACGATCTGCTAGTCTACACGAACGGCATTGGGTTATTCTTAATGTGTTGACCCCAGGCTATAACATTGGGAGCATGTGTGATAAGGTGCATCCTTCCCCCAACCGTGCTAAATACCCTCCCCCTCCCTTCATACTTGTAGTATTGCACCTCTAAACCGACCTGAACCATTCCATAGCAATTTTTGCTGTCGTTCCCGTTCCCACTGAGATGGTCCAAAAGCTGATCTTCCGTGTCTCCCCAAGCCCTTCCCGTCTTCTTGCTTTCAATGAGCATGAACTCATATTGGTAGAAAGTTCCGCCAGACTTTCGGGAAACCTTAAAAGTGCAGAAGTCCGCACGAGAGTCATCGCCCTCAGTCTCCTGGACGACATCAAACCCTTCGCTCACAGGGAAGATGAAGCGAAGGATACCTCCCATGGGCCTTCGATAGACGTGTTCTGGTGAGTCCGGCACCCGAACCAGAAGATCAAGGGCAGCCCCGACATTGACATCGTCAAGATATGTTTGAGGAGGAGGAGGGTTAGGGTCGATGAGAGTTGCCCTTCCAGTTCTAGTGTTATTCCTACATCGCATTTTTTAACATGTTTTGTAATGCATACACTGTACATCTTACCATTGTGGCCAAGACTTTGATGAGTCACGGGTCCAAGTATCCTACGCAGTATTTAGTGGCATGAAGTTATATGTATTGATTAGCTTCTAAAACAAAAGTCACTTACGTTTGGGTTATCTTGGAACCCGTTTGGAATTGAGTAACTTGTCGTGTTTGTGTTACGATCCACGTAATAGACTTGGCCCACGGCATTAGTGTATTGATGGAATCTCCCGCCTGTCAAGGGTCCAAGGTCGTAGGTGGCCATAGTTTCAGTTTAAGTTTTGCGAGTCTTGATTGAGTGATAAGAGGTCTGAAATGGGTAGTAGGCTTCTGGTCTTGATGATTTGAACAACAGAGATTCCTGGGAAACATTTCAATTATAATAATGGATAAAGTGGCACAGTCAACTAGAGAAGGCATGCGGGAACTTTGATCGCTGTACAACAAGCGCTAAGTGATACAAACGACGCGCTGACAGGTCCCTTCTGGCCGGCGCCTGACGTGCCGAAAGAATAGCCGCTGGTTAGGCATGCTAGGATCTGTTAAGTACAGACTGAAAGTGGATTTTCTAAACTTAACTAACTAGTAGACAATCTCAATTCCTAGCATGGCGCTAAGATAAGCGTTTATAATAACCGAGCCAACAGTGAAGTATACCAAGACTAGCTTATCAACCAACATCTGCAGGGGCTGCCGCATATCGCGCGTGCAACAGCACACTATTCAGCATGGCGAAACGCAAACCCACGCTTAATCTAGTGGATATGGAGAGGATAATCGGATATAACTCTGATTCACTGAACCATCCCGCCGAGCTGTTCAAGCGGCTTCTATTCTGATTTTACACCCGTCGCTGACTCTGCCTACGACAGAATCAAGAGAGAATTCGAGGAATATCAGAACGAAATGCATTCTCCGCAGGACAAAAGTACCTCAAAGAATCTCTTAAAGGAGTTATTTGTTTTTAAGGTATCAAAGGTGGTGGTTGTTGTTGTAGTCAAAATGTGTTTTCCAAAAAAGTAAGCAGAAAAGCTCAGACCACCGAGCGAAATCAGGGTCAAAAAATTTGCTGAAGGTACCAAAAAACGACACCAATTGAAACGTGTTCACGGCCTTAAAGGAGTTATAAAAGACGCCGTTACGCATGCCTTGGTTGTGTTCTTCATGCAGCTCACATTATTCGTAGACTATTTCTTATGGTCAGCACCGAATCATAGTCACTCAGAGGAGCCTTGTTGGGTTCTACCGATTTGCCGTAGATATTCACCATGGTTTTGGAACATACTTACCGCCGCATGCAGCAACACTACATCCAAACAACCGGTGACACTGCATATACATCCCAAAGCGAAAAGGCCGGTGAGGCATTATTAGGCAACGATAGCCGAGTCCCTGATTCCGAACCCGAGAAGTCCAAGGCTGCTCGGTTGGTTCACTTTGTCCCATACTCTCCGATTATGCACCTCAAGCTGCTGCCTGCTGCTTGCTGTGTGTTGCAAGAAAAGAGCAGCCGCGCCTAGCGAACCGATATGCGGGCGGGAGCAGGCTAGCACAATTGAGAAATGTGTCCTTGGGGGCTGCCTAAGTTGCCCCACCTCTTGGCGCCCCTGGAACAGGCCGGCTCGTAGCCAGTTGTCTCTTCGATGTACCCCGCGGCTTCGAGGTGCGACGTCGACTAGCCATTTCAGTGCGGCCTCGCTTCCCTTTCCGCTTTTTTGACAGTTTTGATAGCGAAGTTGTCGGTGTCTGTGCCAGTTTGGTGGCTGTAATTGCGGCATCCAATCTCTGTGCTTATTTCGCGATCCTGGCACTGCGGCGTAAAGGTTTAAATGTTCGCGACTGATCCGAAGAAGCTTGGCCATTCATCTTCCGAGGTTCGCATTCTCTTTTTGGGGCAAGTGTTCCGCTTGCTAAATTTGCATCTGCTGGATTGGATACTGCGTTGTTTGAGAGACTCGTAGTGCGTCTTAGCCGCTTGGAGGGTGGCTCTTGGAAACTGGCAACCACTGGTGCAAGTCGATCCGAGTTGAGGCCGCTCACACCTTCACTGCGACTCTGCTCTTGGGAATTTTCATCGAGCTCTGATCGATTGCGGTTGCGTTTCAGTAGGTTGTTTCTACCTCTCTTGTCTGATCCACGTTTGTTCGGCGGATTCAGCTCGGCCTCAATCAAGGGAACTTGCTGAAGCATCCATCGCAGCAGCACGTCGTGGTGCTTTGCATCCCTCTTGGCAATCTGGTAGTCCCTTGTCCGCTGAATGAATTCGGTAATGCAATCACTGCGTCTCTTAAGCGACTCGTATTCCGCCTGTGTCGTCTCCAGCTTGGATCGCGCTGCCAACAGCCGTTGTCAAAGTGTCTGTGGGGAGAGCTTGGACTGCCGCCATTTGGCCATGGTTGTCTCCGCCGAGGACACAGCTGACTTCGCGGATTGTATAGCCCTCTTAGCCATGTCCTCTTCACTCGCATCCCGAAAGGCGGTGTCGATATTGCATATGACTTCCTCCGTCTCCCCGGGCCTCAGCACCTTCGAGTCAACGAGCTTCTTCCAAGCATTGTCGTGCCGTTTCTGATGACTCCTGGCAATGCCTGCATAGTAGTCGTACCACCAGTACTCATAGCCAAGGTATTCGATCCAGGTCGTCATCTTGTCCTGTCGGGTAGCATCTTTGTCGAGCTGGAATGGTCGCTCGAATCTATGCTTCGCCAGTCGTTCTTTCAGCGCTTCGGCATACTCCGGAAAGTCCTGCTGGCCTATTGTTTGCCCTTTGCGCCTCATGAACCATTGCCATGGCATGTACGATGTGCCGAGCCGTACATAATTGTCATATTTCTGATTCAGCTGCCATTGGTGTTCCCACCGCTTTTCAGAAGATCCCGGGTCTGACATCCAGGGAGAGTGGAAATTCCTCATCTCACGTTCCTCGTTCCAAAGACTTCGCCAATAATCGTAGCTTCTTTGCCCCCTCGCGAATCGTTGCAGACTCCGGAAATCTTTCCATCTCCACAACTGGGTTTCGAACACCCTCCACTCACCCTCGTTCGGGTATTTACCTTGCCAGAAGGACAATGTCTCGCGGCACTCTCCAGGATTCTCGACGATATCCTCAAGCCGACTTAGTGGGTGTGAAGGCCGGCCGCCATCGTCAACAAGCATCTTGTAATACCCGGTTTGGCGTCGTAGATCCTCGCGATGTTGTTCCTCTGGATCAGGAGATTGTGATGCCGTTGTTGCGATGGAGGGCGATCGACGCGATTGCTCTTGAAGCCGAGCGGCAACTTGATCAAGATCGATGGGGTGAGACTCGGCTGTTTCGCTCACGCGGCGTGTCCGGTCTCTGCCCATAGTTATTAGAAGACGGTGGACGAGTAGGCTAGGAAGACGATTACCTTAATCTCTGGATGAAATTGCCCGGAAGATTGTCTGGATCCTCAACCTCGACGATCCTGCACCTTGAGTTAGCAAGGCGGCAGGAAGGCGATGGCATGCAAGAGGACTAGCCCTCACCTTCCGTTCTCTGCCAGATATCGGTCTAGTTCCGCATCGCTGTAAGCGACAATGTCGCGAGCGAAGAGCTTCAGTGCGGATATTTCGGAGGATGCCATAGCTCGTGTGCGCAAAAGGCGCAGAGGAAATGAGGTGAAATAGATGCGGTCCGGAGGCTGGTGTTGAATTGTCTCTGCCTGCCCGTGCCCACAAGTTAGTGCTAGCGCTCCACACAGGAACTACCCCGGGTTCCACTGCGGGAGCTAAATGGGAGCTACTGTGTATGGCGCGTACGCAGATTGACTATGAAATGCCATCTGTCCCAAAAATCCTAATCGCCTCCAGGACAAGGGTGTGGCCGGTACGGGTCGGCCATTCTCCCGGTAATCTTAGCATAGGCAATTACGTAATACCACTCTTAGCGCATATATGGGCCTAAGCGTTCGACTAAACTTCTTAAGCAGTTATTAATATACTTAGATAATTACCCTAGTAATTAGTCCTTTTAGCTCCTACAGAAAGAAAATAGGAAGAAAATTAAGAAGAAAATTAAGAACGCACTACTACATTTTACCTATATGTTAGTTGCTTCCGTTGAAGTTGAATGCCAACTAAGTATCTAGGACTTTTTTGTGCTTCGCAACTCTCCTCATCGCCTTCAACCATTCGGCTTTCGCTTTCATTGAAGATATCAAGCGAGCAACATAATTGGAACGGATACGAGGGACTACGACCGTGGGTCCCACCTTCCACGCATGTTAATGCAGCAGAATAATCTCGCGAATAACTCCCAATGTCCCACGTATACGCAGACGAATCACCTCACGCGGTGTCTAGTATTAGCAGCAACAAGTCATGACTAGACATCTCCGCACACTAGGTTCACCATGAAGTCATGATAGCCGCCTGGACCCTTAGATGGCATTTGAGTTCCCCTGTAGGATGACTGGTCGGACCGCACGATGGCACGAATTAAACCGTACCGCAAAGACATCATGCTAATCGGAAGATATGCACGACAGCCGGTACACACGCCCGGCCCGAACCTTTGTCTCGACTATCCGGCATGAATCTTTGC
The DNA here is from genome assembly GCA_009289805.1 of Alternaria gansuensis. Lineage (NCBI taxonomy): Eukaryota > Fungi > Ascomycota > Dothideomycetes > Pleosporales > Pleosporaceae > Alternaria > Alternaria gansuensis. Next base: position 2,243 of record WBOK01000338.1, on the reverse strand, counting down.
TTCTGTTCTTTAGTTCTTCCGTCAGGGCGCCCTGTAGACGGATCCGAGTGAATAGGATTGCTTCCACACTAAATGACGCCTATGGATTGCAGCCATATTCCAATGCAGCACCGTTGATCCGTAGTCGAAAACCACCTAGTCATCTACATCTCTGTGTGCGGAAACTTTCGATTGCGCACTCATTCCGCGTCTACGAACGAGCGACGTAGAAGGTTTCTGTGTTGTCGTGCTAATGCAACCATCGCTGACATTACTACGACCACCTAAAATCAAGTGCGAGACCGAAGAACCTACAATAAACAAATAAGCTTACAGCTCTTCTCGTTGAGTCAGGCCCTGTGCCCTGAAATCTGTATAAGACGGCTGACATACACTGCAAACGTGCAGATAATCAGACCACGATGGTCATCAATGATCGAATAAGACCAAGACCTGCGGAGAGCCCCTGCTGGACAATGATTTGTACAGCCGCAAATAATCTTCATTATATCCCACGCGGCTGCCTTGCAGCGTCGTTCACTCCAAGATCACCTGAATGTGCGGTGCCGCAATGTGGCCTAACTACGACAAGATCCACACCAGGTCGAGCCATGCCATTGTGCAGCCTCGCCCTCAATGAGGACCACAGACCCTATCAAGTGCGTTGCGCTTATCAGGCGCCAACCTGGCGCTGCGAGCGTTTGTTTGACGAAAGGGTTGTCCTGGCGTGGAACGATTGCCACCAGCAACACGTATGAGGTGCCCAAAAAATAGAAAAAAACAGCGTCACCTCCGCAAATTCGTCCTTCACCACGGCATTTGTTACTACAGTACTTTCTGGTTATCTCAACTACTCATGCAACGCCTTTTCTCATAACATCACCTCGTCTCATACCATCACCTCTTAGCTGTCCATGTTACTGCTGTACAACTCACTTCGCGGCTAACCATGGGGCAAAACAGACAATCTGAACTCTACGCCGCGGCGCTGATAACGTACGCGGCTGCTGCGATTGCGCTAGTCTGTCGGTTGCTTGCTCGCCGTCAGACCAGGCATGCTTTGGTGTGGGAAGACATTTTGGCTGTGGTTGCCTTTACCACCGGAAGCGCCTTCACCTTCGTCAGCATATACAGTAAGTGGCATGGTATGATTGAATCAACAGAGTACTAACGATAACCAGAGATGCGATGGGGACTCGGAAGGCCGCTCCACGACATCGACATGCCAGAGGACGACATCGTGTACCACTATTTCCTGGACCTTTGGATAGACATGTGGTTCTACACCTTCTCGGTTGGACTCTCCAAGTTTGTGATTCTAGGCTTCTACTGGCGAACCTTTTCCTTCTCAATCATCCGGCAGCCCATCAGGATCCTATTCGTCAGCTCGGTGGTTTGGCTCATTGTCAGAGTAAGCGGGATACTCCACCTCGCGGAGGGTGAGGGGGCGCTCCAAGAACCAAAAAACATTGCTAACCATTCAAAGGTCATACTCGTCTCCATGCAGTGCCAACCGATCCAGAAGTTCTGGCTCAAAGACATCCCAGGCAAATGCCCGCTGACACCCATGATGTCGCTGTTTGCAGCCGGCATACCTCACTTCATGCTTGAAGTCGCCATCCTGCTCTGTCCGCTAATCGAAATCTACAGACTGCACATTTCGACTACTCGCAAGATCGCCGTAGCCGCAATGTTCGCATCCGGGTTACTGTAAGTTTCCACATACACACACACACACACCATCATCATCACCATCCCGCTAACACAATCCATAGCGTCTGCGGCTCAGCCCTCGGCAGCATCATCCACACAATTTCGCTCGGCAAAAAAGCAAAACAAGACCTAACATACGATGGCATCGACGACCAGATCTGGGCAGTTTGTGATGTAAACCTGGCATCTTTTGCAAGTAAGTCACCTACCCACCTACCTTTACTAAACCCCATCATCATCATCACCACCATCACCATCCCGATAACCCAACCAACCAACTAACCCACCCACCCATACTAGCCTCCCTCCCCCTCCTCCGCCCCATCCTCCGCTCCTGCGTCGCCATATTCACGACCCTCACATCAACCCCTCGATCCAGATCGACACGCGGCCGCGGTCCCTACAGCACGCCCAACTCCGTTCCCACAATTGGTAGCGCGCCGAAGAACAAGAAGAAGAAGAAGAAGCGTAACCAGCCGTTGGCAACGACGGAGCTAGATACCGAGTCTACGATTGAGCTTGGTGGGGAAGTTTGTGGGGGTAGAGGGGGG